>JAWNZC010000268.1:407500-515000 GCA_035771165.1 Paragorgia papillata
TCTGGAGCTCAGAGCTTTTATCTGACAGCTTGTACAGCAAAAACATCCGATAAAACTTTTCCAACTCAAGCTGAAAACACTAATAACATATACCTTGAGACTCACTGACGCTTGAGGACAAATTTGAAAAAACAAACTAACAATATATTTTTGAAAAACCGCGCTAAAAGACTGGATGAGTGTATTTGAATTTGCAATCAATTTAATTGGTTTCCTTTTGCGATATAACTAGAATGTAATTTGTCAACGCAATTTTGAATTAATTTACCAAATGGCTTGCAGGGGCGTAGGAAGCGTTTTATAGGTGGGTAGGCCAAACTAATTAATATGTGTTGAGGAAGGCTCCCTCTTGAAACCGTTGGGCAAACATCTGCATTTTAATTTGTCAAGTAAAAAGAATGGCCACACAAAAAGTGTAGCGCCGAAACCGCTACAACCGCCACAGTTCCTACGCCCTTGCATGCCATGCTTGTCATTGTTTTTAATATTACGCAATGCTGTCAAGACTTAGTAGAGTTTTGTTAATATCAATATCTGTCCACGAAGCTATTTTACGCTCCGAATTGCGTTTTATCCCTATTGTACTGTTGATATCCTCTGTATTGTGGTATCATTACAAACGATTATATGATTGTTTTGTTTTGTTTAGATCAGTTTTTCAGTTTTTATCTTTCGCTAATTAAGTGTGTTATGGTGACACTTATTTTCAGGGCCGTAGCTAACATGTCGTAATTGGGGGGGGGGGGGGGGGGGGGGAGGTGCCAACCCAAAATTTCCGAATGAAACTTTTTTTCTTCCGAATCTTGCAATAATAATCACAAAACTTTGCCAACTGCCAAAACGACAGAGACAACAACAACTATTTTATTACCATGCAGTTACTTACGGTAGCAACGGTACTACATTTTATCCATATAATAAATTCTAAAACAATTGCACGGTGAAAATGTAAGTATGTAACCGATTATTTCCAGTAGATTCAGTACCAAAGACACAATTGCAATGTCCGTCACACGATATCATGTTAAGGAAAAACGCGCTTTCTCTTATCAGCTTCTGCTGCAGCATCTGCCATAGACTCGATCGTCTTGCCGGTCTTGGTATTTCCTTCTTTGATTACGGCGTTAGCAAAAACATCAAATTCGGCAGCAAAGGCAGCTTGATCAGGTGCTTGTCTTGGGAATTGTATTAAATTCGACCGACAAGTTTTAATTTCTGTTACCACATACCAGTACATTTATTTTTCATTTAATCCGAGTAGATTTTGATAAATCTTTCAAAATAGTCTTAACGAAAAAGGTGCTAATTTTCCGAATAGACCCGTGAATTTTCCGAATATTGCAATTTTATAAAAGTTGAGGGGGGGGGGCCGCACCCCCAATACCCCCCTCGCTACGGCCCTGCTTATTTTGGAGTGGAAAGTGGAAAGTCAAAACTGAATGAGGTGTAGGCGTTCTGATTATCTCCTTTAAAAGTTAGGAGACAGACTCAACTAGATAAACAATTAAAGTATTTTAATTTGTTTTCTTTTTTAACCCGATTTAATGCAAAGGTCATTTCGGTAAAGCCGCTCTCAATTCGTCAGAATTTATTCCACAAAAATAAAATAGATATCCTCAGCCAAAGCTATTAATTTGTAGAATACAATGTAGTTAATTGTCTTTGATTTTGCGATAAACACAAACCAATAATAGTTGTGAATTTTGCTTTACTCAGTGCGAGTCAAGTAAAAAGCGTTTTATTTTGTTCAAAAATTTTTTTTCGCAGTTTAATTCCGAGATAAATTTCCAGCAAAACGCGGTGTCAGCGTTTTTTGATATGTCGAGTTTTGCTGATTTTATTGACGACCAAAGTTGAAAATGCTGTTTTTCGACCAACATTCAGACGAAATAAGTCATAAAATCGAAACCAGGCAATAAATTAAAAACCGCTCCATCGTTTTGATGGAAATTTATCTCGAAATCGAACTGTGAAAATTTTTTTTGAACAAAACGCTCTCGTTTTACTTGAAAATTTCGCAACTATTACTGGCTTCTGTTTATCGCAAAATCAAATACAACATTAATTGTATTCTACAAATGAATAGCTTTTAATTTTAACGATATCTATTTATTTCTGTAGACAGTGGCGTGGTGGCAGGGGGGGCCGTGGGGGGGGGGGGATAGATCGTACGATTAGAAAAACCTACATCGATGCGGACATGAAGTAGTCCTCAATGCCGCATCGCTGCTGTACTAAAAGTAGAGAACCCACACGTCCCCCCCCCCCCCCCCCCAGTTCTCCCCAAGGTCGATTTTCCAATCCGTCCAAATTAGAGAAAAGTTTGGGGGATATAAAGATCTGAAATGTGTGATCTTTTGTGTTTTCTTAGAGTTTTATAAAGGCTTCAGAATTCTGTTAAATCTCACTCCAAAATGCAGGAAATGGCATATCAGAGACTCTAGATTTCAAAATTTTTCGAGGGAGCATGCCCCCGGACCCCCCTAGAGGTTTGGCGCTACTTCGGCCCTTGCATTGGCGTCGCCTTGTTTGTTGTAATATTATATATTGCTACTTAAGTTATTTTAAAACAAAAATTGTGATCATTTATCAAATATAGTAATGTCTTTTTTCGGGGGGGGGGGGGGGGGCGCCAAACCTAATGTGGCCACCCCAGACTGAAACTTGCCACCATGCCACTGTCTGTAGAATATATTCTGACGAATTGAGAGCGCTCTACCCAAATAAAAACGCTTTCCAGGCGCGATTACTTAATTCCCCAAATCCAAATACATACTTTCGTAATCAGCAAATTAAAATGGATGATTAAAATGGAGTTTTGTCCCAAGTCAAGATTTCTTTGAATTTACATCAATATCAAATTGATCTGAACAAACTGATAGCGCTCATTTTGCGTAGTGCTGCAATTTTAATGCATTTCTGCTGGGGTTTACCCCTGGCGCCCTTTTTCGGCAAGTTAAGACAGTTAAGATTTTGTATAGTAGAGAAAGTGACCAATCAAGTTTAGGCTAATTTGTGTAAAAACTTAGATTAAAGGTTCAGAAATCTCCCATATTTGGTTGTTACATTACTTGTATTTCACCTTTAATTTAGAAGTATATAGAGAATAAATATATGTTATTTACCGGCTGGGAGGTCCGTATAGAAAAATATTTGCCCGAGGTCCTAAAAAAGGCCCGAGGCCGTAGGCCGAGGGACATTTTTGAGACCGAGGGCAAATATTTTTCTATACGGACCGACCAAAACGGTAAATAACATATTTATTTTTTCGTTACATAATTAGAGAAATTAACATAATTGAATTAAGTTGCGTAATCGAGATGACGTTCACGTGATATTCAAAAGTCCAAAGTTTATCGTTCGAGAGTAAACAACTGCCGACATGCAGTCTTATGCATCAGTCAATTCCAGCTGCGACCATCCCCCCCCCCCGGGACAGTGTGGGGCATTTGCACGCTTACTTGTCCCCACGGCCGGGCATTTGCAGCTGCGTGTTCACCCGGGGGCCGGGCATTTGTCAATATCGGGTTATTACCCCCCGGGCATTTGTCGCTCACGGAGAAAAGACCGCGGCCACGAGTTTCCTTTGTTATATGCCAAAATGGACGACTTTATCGGCAAGGACGAGAGCTTTGTTGTATCTTGGCTGAAGAAAGAAGGCCTAGATAAACTTGTCGACATATTTAAAGGTAGGCTGTCTTGTTTTTATAAAGGTTTATAAAAGGTTTTTCTGCAATATTAGCAAGTGTGTCACAGCCTTTCGTCGATGTTTTCATCTGAAGTGAACAGGATAGTTTTCCTTGTTTTTTTTTTAAAAAAATCCCCAAAAGAACAATGAACAGAGGTATAAATAAAAATTGTTAAAACGCATGTAATTAATTTAGTACATTCTTTGAAATTGACTAATTTGTCGGCCCGGGGGTGGGGCATTTGTTTTGCTTTTTCGTCCCAAGGGTGGGGCATTGTTCCTTCTATTTTGCCCTACCCCCGGGCATTTGCACGAAAAAAATGAAAATTTACCAATGCCCGGGGGTTGTCCCGGGGCGGGATGATCGCAGCTGGAATTGACTGATGCATTACTGACTCTTACAGGGAAACTTGGAACCTTTTTTGTCATAAAAAACCATTCAAAACTCGAAGATCTAGTTACGAAGGGAAGTCAAAATGAAGTCCAAGTGTTTTTAAAGTTTAGTTGATAAAGATTCTTCGTCGTTCTTCTTCGTCGCTTGCTCGTTTTTGGCTGTTCACTTGCATGGAAAGTCGCTTTCAATATTTGGCTGACTGCATGAAAATTGAAAGTGTGGTCCTCGAGTTTGAAGACGAAAATGCTTGTCAGTAAGCCATTTGTAATTTCAAGTTTCAAGGACATGAGACGATGAGGTTGGCATGTGGAAAATGTTTGGTTAAAAGGTAAAAGACTTAAAGCTTGTAGCGGTTTTGTTGAGTATAGCGGTTGGATAACAGAAGAGAGACAGTTTAGTGTCAAAAGGTTTCACTGAGCTTTTCTATCTTAATCTCGTGGTATGATTTTTTATATATATTTCTATATAGTTTCATTTAGTGATTCAAAATACTGTGTTCACAAGTTTATGTATGTTTTTCCTACTGTTTTCTTTATAAATGTCAACTCGTAAATTTTGCTTTCAGTTTTCCCAGCGTTTTTTTTTTTAAATTCGCTGTTTACACATGAAGTTGTCAAAACCATTTGGATAATAAAACTCATTTGCATCCCCGTAGCTCTCTGTTGAATTTATTTTTTCTGTGGCAATTAAGCGAAATAGTTATGAAAATCGGTCAATTTTAAATGAATTTTAAAATTAAATTTAGGATTCCGTGACCGTGGTCAGATATCGTAAAAAACTGCCCGCTCACGCAGCCAATCAAATTGCAGCATTACCTAGGATTCCGCCCGCTCACGATTGATAAAAAAATAATACATGGATATGATGTGCGGAAATATGAAATTTATTTCGAGTGTTGACCAGGATATCTCACGAGTGAGTGAAGCGAACGAGTGATATATCCTGGTCAACACGAGAAATAAATTTCATATTTCCAAGCATCCATGTATTGTTCTGTTTATTATATAAAAAAATTGTCCTATTGCCTTTAAGTGATTTTTATTAAGTGATAATTGTCACATGTGCGATTATCATAAATAATCGCACATGTGAGATTATCACTTTTATTAGTGGCGGAAAAATCAATAAAACACTCTATTTTATATAATAAATGTACATAAAACCGTCGAAGTTAAAAATAGCGCTTGACTAATTACAATCAGCCTTATTGATTGTAGCTTAATCGGCCCTGATTCAAGCCAGATCCGGACTCCCCTATTAATATATCACGTGAGAAATAGAATTCTAAGCTTTCCACAAATTTTCAAGCACGCTTTCGACGACACAGCGTGAAGAAGTCATTTCCAGCTGACTGAATACGTTCAGAAAAGGTAGGTGAACCGCTACTGTGTTCTACGGTAATAGGATGTCTTGTGATCGTGTATTCCTTTCGGACAAAAAGTAACAAAATATCATTCAACCGAACGTTTGTGCTGTAGCAATCGCCAATCGGAAGTATTTTTGTACCATAGAATCTATGGCATAGATCGTCGTTTTATTCAAATGATTTGAATGTAATTTCAACAATTTTGATGCTCATATTGTCCATAGAAAATGAGTATGATCTTGTGTTGTCTCGAGCGCTTTTGATTAGCAGAATAACATCGATGACGCAATACTGGCTAGGCAGATTTCGAAAGAGTTTTAGAATACCCGTTGACTTTTGAAACCACATTTGAAGGCAGAAATACAAACAAGGATGCTCTAAAATTTCGATAAATGTACAGTCGAAGGTTTATATTGTACTGTACATACATGTTTGTTATCAAATTGAAAGGTGAACTTTCCGCAATTTGACTCTGATATGATACAAACCATCTCAACTGATATGCAAATAGTGAAAGTGGCCCTATACTGCTATAGGTCTAATCATTAATATCAGGGATGGAATGTCTACAAATATTTTGTAATTTACTATGATTACAGCTACATGTACCAGTACTTAAAAAAATCTAATCAGCTATATATAATTATTTGTCAAAATTATACATGTAGTTTACTAGTAGGAACAAATTTGCAGCTACCATTTTAAAAAATATGTCAATTAAATTGCTACTAAATATTACTATTGCAATTTACATATATTAGTATTCTACATCCAGGCTCGTACATTGTCCACACAAGGCCACTATTTGTTGCATATTAGTTTCTCATCCCCCACTCACATGCCTTTTTAGGCAGCTGCCTCAATCACCATTATTGCCATTATCGACCATTTAATACAAGAAAAGAGCATTAGAAACTTTTGCAAAAAATTTACTGAATTTCTTTCCAAAATACCATAATTTTATCATTCGCTAAAGTGCAATTCGGCTTCGTTCATGAGCATCCGTACAATGTTCATACATACGAATAAGCCTTCTGATCGATGATCTTACACCTTGATCACGTGATTGACGAAACATCTCTACACACATAGTCAAGTGCAACCGGGTTTAGCATCCAGTATCCGCAAAAACAAATTCTTTTTGGTGTGATATTTACAGATCAGTATAACAGTTGTTAAAAACTGGAATTTGCAGAGGGGTGGGGCATAACAGTACTCAAACACTGGAATTTTCAGAGGGGTGAGGGAGGTAAAACTTCAGGGGCAATTTTGGAAAATCCAGAGGGATGGGGGTCATAAAGGAAATCCTTTCCATGGGGGGGGGGGGGGGTATGGATATTTTCTGGAACTACTGTACGCATTTCTTCCCCTGCATTACACGCTTTTTCAAACCTCAAGTAGCAACACATCACTTTACTTTTATAATATTGTACTGGAAATTCAAAACAGAAAATTGTACCAGCATTAAATTAAAAACAGGGGGTGGGGGCCCCCAATAGTGATGCCCTCTATAATGGGATACTGGTAATGGCCTCCCACCAACATGAACTTTGGGGAAAGCCCCTGATGAGAAACTAATATGCAACAAATAGTGGCCTAACTGTAGCCCTGAATTGCAAGTAAGTGGTGAACAAACAAAGTCAGATTGTATAAACAGGCCATATTAATATGCAGATGAGAATTAGGAAATTAAATGAAACTTACCAGCCTGTAAGTTGAAGTTTGATTGAGATTCTACAGTTGCTTGCACCTAAGTGGAAACACAGTCACTGCCCATCAAAACATGTTCTATTTCAACGTCAAACATAAAAGTTTTTCTTGGAAACATAATTATTATGTTTCCCCTCAAATACGTACATGTTTGTGCTCTTAGCCAATCACATCTTGCCAATCTCACAGTGTCAATTTCAAAGTGGTTAACTTTTGAGCATGTTTTGAACATATGTTTTGATGGGCGATGTTTCCACTTATGTGCAATTAAACAACAGTATGAGTCATAGTAAGAAGCAGAGGAATTATGTGAGATAGCAAAGGCGAATCCAAGATAGGCACATCAAATTGGGATGGGTTTATTTGAGTCAGAACTGGCCATAATAATTAACAGATGGAGGGGGCATAATTCCTCTGCTTCTTACTATGACTCATAGAATCTCAATCAAACTTTTCAATAGGGTTTATGCATGTTGTGGTTAGGGTATCGAAAATATTGCTAAAATGTTGAGTGACAAATGAAGCTGAAACTTGATGACAAATTTTGAAAAAAAACAAATTTGATGACATATTTTGGAAAAGCTGCAAAAAGACTGGATGGATTCCAGCCATAGATATAGGAGACATAGATAAGATTTACAGTGAGCCCAACATGGCCATGCATTGCATGGGTAATTCACGATGGCAGCTCAAACTGGGGAAAGCTCAAGTGACCACAATGGAACAAGCCATTTAGTGCGGGTATAAGTAGTAGCTTGGTATGAAAAGAAATAGACAACGATGAAATGTCCTTATCCACTCAATCAACCTATCCAAAATTCGCATGTTTAAAACAAAATTTCTCAACTATTTTTTGATCATACTAATGATTAGGATTACCTTGAATGGCTCGAAGTTGTTTCAATGTGTAATTTGTTGTGAGGGACGAAAAAAGTTACTTTTTCTGTTCTGGTCACTTGGGATTTGAAGTTACCACTAGTTTCCATCTGCCAAATTGACATATAGCTTATTTTTGCAGACTATTAACTACTTTACTCTTAATCCTAAAATTTATTGTACCCCTAATACTGAACTTTCCAACTAACCCAAACCGGCTAAGAAAACATGACTGTCTAATCTTAGAAGACGGGGGTAAAACATGTCAGTGTGGTTCATTGAAACTAGTGTTGACAACATATCTCAAGTGACCAGAACCAAAAAAGTCACTTGCAACAAATCTATTATGCATTGAAACAACTTCAAGCCATTCAAGCTAATCCTAATCATTAATATGATTGACAAATAGTCGAGAAATTTTGTTTTAAACATGCGAATTTTCGATAGGTTAACCGAGTGGATAAGGACATTTCGTTGTTTATGAATAGAGCTGTTTAAAGGCTGTTATAATTGGTTAAAACTCTCGAAAATGCTTTATTCCATGATGTATTGTCTAGTTCTATTCATTCGAAACAGTAGCTTGCACAAATACCCACACTAAATGGCTTGTTCCATTGTGGTCACTTGAGGTTGAGCCGCCATCAAGATTGGATTACCCATGTTGGTACGCGTTTGCAATAGGGCCCTAATAAGGAGTCGGCAATCTAAGATTCTTATATCTATGATCCCAGCGTAGTCCCGTCGTTCAGGGTCATTAATACTCAAATACAGGTCAAGTGGTGTAAATATCAAATAATAAGCTTGATTTAATCACAGATCGAGGTCAAGCAGGTTCTTGTTAGGTTGGAACAAGTAATAAAACAAATCAAAATTACTCACCTGGTTTTCAGCCATTGGCCCACTTTTTGAAAATCAGGGCCCATTTGAAATCTGTTAGGCTCTCTCAGGCACAGACGCCCGTGCTAGCAAATATTAAAACAGCGAAGAGAGAGAACCTTGGACTAGGCTTGACGGATCCTTTTGAGTCACTTATTTAGCTGAAACCCTAAAATACTGCCAACTCAGGTAGTTGTTGTCACCCAATGCCATCGTACGTTCATCATCGAGGGAAATCATGTTAAATAGTATAACTAATACACGAGTAGCTAGAGTGCAGAGTACAATATTGTAAATCAAGATAGCAAACTGAAATACAATATAGAAGGGGAAAATATTTAAAATTATATGTCGTGTCTGAAAGAGATTGACAGAGTCAAAACACAAAAGTTTCAATTTCAAACTGGAACGCATTCCAAGAAAATATAATGTGATAGGACGACTAAATAATTTAGTTTAGTGTCCAAAGAAGGATTAGGCATCATAATGTTTCAAATCCAAGTTGTTCTTCCATGTCAAAAAAATTGGAGTATTTGATCTTCTCTCAAGCTCAACCAAAATGTGTGGAATAAACGCACAGACAGGGACAACAATTGTTGGCATTGGGCAGTATATCAAAGACATGTATAAAAAGAAACTTAGTCTTAATAGTTCAGTTAATTCCTGAGTACATTCACAAAAAGTAATAGGTTTTAGAGCTGCTCCCATCGGTTAATTTTCGTAATCGATTAATCGTTGTCAACAATCGATTAATATCGATTAATCGTATTGATAATTAATTTAAATATGACATCATTGACATGCCCATGGTGGTTTGTAATTAAATTAAAGTTTTTACTAAATTTTTGGGGGTTGCACCAGTCAGTATAAACGTTTTAAATCTGCGTTTAAAATGAACGTTAATCACAATTATAGATTACGCACTTTCTCGCGCTCTTACAGTTACACTTCACACAAGAGACATGCATGAAAAGACAGAGACGATATTAAGGATGTTTACTTTAGTTGTTTACCTTTGACACTCCTAAGTGAATTTGCGAGACTCTTATGGATAATTGGTTTATGAATTATGACAGGTTTAATTAACTAAGACGTGTTCGTAAATCGTAATCATAGTCCGTTATTACCTATCTGTTAAAAAACATGTTTGTTATTAATGTTTAACGCCCCCAAACGTGTCAATTTAATCGCTCAAACATGACACTTGGCGTGGCGAAACTAACGTTTTGAAACGTGAAACAAGGTTTTAAAATCCGCACGCCGCAATGTTGGACGCAAATGGTAATAAATTCTTCTAATAAAAAACTTTAAAGATATTTTCGCAGCACTGGTAAACCCGATCAGACTACGGTAAACTTTGCACGCTGCGAGTGAATTTTTTAATCCGGAAAGAAATTAACTCATTCCCGCATCACACTCAACCTCGTACCCAGGGTCTTATCTCCGAAAAGACCCTGGTTGCGGCTGGTCACGTGCCGCCTAAACAAATTTTAAATCATGGGAGGGGTGGTTAGCTTTAGTAAGCTGCACACTCAATGACAATGCTATTCTTAAATCTGATATTAGATTTAGGCGAACTATAAAGTTTACTGAAAGAATGAAAAACGCGATTCAACAACTGCATTTACCTGACTTTCTGTTGATGACAAATGCGCGTGAAAGGACAGTACTAGTCGGCTTGATATTGTATAGTTGCAATCTTTCCTGAATCGCTTATTTCGGCACTTTTCGCCGCGGTTATCGGGGCATTGGCTGAAAAGTCAATGCATTTTTTGATGCGAGAGAAAGCGGTTTGGCTCTCGCAAACCAACGTCTTGAACTTTGTGAAATTTTTTAATCTTCTTTCACATGGCCTTTAGATTAAACGAGGAAGAGCACTCGTCGCAAGGAAGTCTTTCACCGTAAGGCATTTCGGCCAAATAATGCAGTTCAAAATTTGCCTTGTTGTACAAATGCTTAAGGTACTTCACAGTTCACATCACCAACACTGCGATGAAGTCGACACGCATTCGACGGTGCATTTAATAGTCGATTCGAGTCGATTGGTATATCTTCTTCGGGATTTCTTTGGATTCGACATGATCTTTTGTTCTTCGACGACGTACACCAAAGAAGAAAGCGAGATATGTTTTGTCAACACCAAGTACGTTTGTTTTTTGTTGTTTTCATTTCAACAGATATTTTGCGATCAACAGCCTGGCGCCAGACAACGACGCCAGACGTAATATATTATTTGTATAAACAAAACGGTGAAGCGGTTGTAATTGTGCCTTTGTCACTCCTCCCTGAGTATTTTTTAAATCGTTAATTGAAAACCCCCCAATTTTTAGGGGGCACGTGACCAGCCGCAACCAGGGTCTTTTCGCAGCGGTGGGCGGAGCAGCGGAGATAAGACCCTGGGTACGAGGTTGCATCACACTGTGTGGTGTTATAGATGATCCGATTACCGATTACTGTTAAGCATAATCGATTGTGGAAAAATAATCGATTAATCGATTAATCGGGAGCAGCTCTAATAGGTTTACAATTGTTTTTATATAAAAGTTTAGTGCGTAATAACCTAATCTGAGTCTGATATGTAAGATAGAGCGATATACCTGCGAAGTATTGTAAATTTTATTTCCCCAATAACCCTTCGATACCCCCTGAAACTAAAATAGTTTTCACGGTTATTCAGTTACTGCGTGCCGTGCGTGGTGCAATTGACGGTGCCGAAAAAGATGGCGGCGGTACATTTAACCATAATGCTTTGCGATCTCAAATCAGCTCAAATGACAATTAGACATTGTTTATCATGCTAAAATGGATTAAACAAGCAAGAAGTTCATTCCTACCGCAGTTGATCTTTTGAAAACCCTATCTTCCGATTATTCTACAAGAAACAGTATTTAATGTGCGCAAAGGATTGTGGTTAAATGTACAAGAAGGCAAGAAGCCATCTTTTTCGGTACGGTCAATTGCTGCCTGGTACGCCGGTATCTGCAGCCGAAGCAGACTAGTGCCTGGGAGAAAATCCATTCGAAAAGTTTTAAATTGTACGAAAAGTGACAAATCGAACCAGAACGTTTAACGATGCGGTTTTTTACCAGTATCGCTGATGAAACCAATCAGTCCCTGACTATTCTTTAATGGTACGTTTCGAGAAGTATTCGTGTATACATCTACACATATTTTGTCATATTGGACTCGGTGTCCGATTACTTTACCAACTAAGGTATTTTAATCGCTGAGTTCTATGTAACAAATGTAGACCAACTTGGTATAATTTTGTTTGTTTATAATTTGTTGCAGGTGTGACAAAATCTCCCGTAGATTATCCTCTCACGATTTTCAAACATTTTGTAGCAGTTGCCGTTGGGCCTGCGTTGGTATGTTAATTTTTAAATTTCTGATTAGTATCCAACATGTAAGTTTGACAAGTTTCAAATTTCTCAAATTGACTTGCCATCAATATTTACATTCAAGAGACTACCAGTATATTATTTTCATAAAATCATGTTTACGTGTATTTCTTTTGTTCTCACCAGGTCCATTAACAACTAATATACCTCGTTATATTCATTTTTACTAATTTTGGGATCAGTATAATTATTCTAAGGCTACCCAGAGACCCTGGAAAGTTGAAATGTCTTTAAAATTGTAAAAAGAATCCTTTTGGGGTAACTTCAAATCACCCTCAAAATGCGTTTTTTAGAGGTATCCTAATCTTAACCATAAGCCTTAAAATATAAATTAAAACACGAAGGTAATTAAATGAAATTAAACTAAGTTACAAAAGTGACGGATCTCGTCATCTCGAGTCCGGAAATCCATGCACCACTGAATACAATAATCGAAAGTGAGCGGCTGCTGGTCATGAAATACTCTCTTTGAAACCATGTACGGATGAAAATCATCCTGAGAACTTAAAAGTTTTTGGTAGACAATCATATTTCCTAAAAGGTGTTTCAAATAACAATGTCGTTAGAATATATAATGCAAAAGCACAAAGTCTGATTTGGACAAAACCATTCCTTAAAGACGAGGTAATGTCTCGTTGAAAACACAATTTAGAGTGTATTAGATCT
Organism: Paragorgia papillata; assembly: GCA_035771165.1. Taxonomy (NCBI): domain Eukaryota; kingdom Metazoa; phylum Cnidaria; class Anthozoa; order Scleralcyonacea; family Coralliidae; genus Paragorgia; species Paragorgia papillata. Next base: position 420,478 of record JAWNZC010000268.1, read on the forward strand.
TGCTGAATAGTGTTGTCAGAATTCAGGAAATGTCATTTTATATAACCCCAAACTTTAAAAGTACTGCGTTTAATACCTATATAAATACAATGATGTACCAGTAATTGTTTAGTTGTAACAACATTGTAGTCAGAGGTCTTTACATAGCTTGTCACTGACTTTTGACTGTCTAATTGATTTTCTCATTTACATCGACAGTATATTGAGCATATTTTTTTCGTGGACTACCACAGGTTTTGCACATTGTGCTTGCCATGGAGCTGATTCCATTTTCTTAGAAGAGGGTCATCCATTTTCATTCGGCAACGCACAGTCTTGTCAGTTTACGAAACTCGATCAGACTGATGAGCAAGCAGTGCCAAGCACATCACATGGTTGGCCATATTATAACTCGCTCTTCTGAATATGAAATCGTCCAATGACTTTAAAGACGCTTTTAAAAAGCTTTTCTTATCATTCCAACAGCGTTTGCTACATCAGAATTTAGAATTTAATACAATTCTGTCATAGCATTGATTTGTCAAATACTTGGTGTACAGTAGTTATTTTGGTGCACGGTAAATAAAGAATATCTTTAGGTGGGGCATAGTTCCTCCTCTACAAATTCAAACTCAAATATTCTTACAACCAACGATCTCTACAATGCTAAATCCGGCACTGTGGGCGTGTCCCTTATTTTATTCTTATTGATGTTGTAGATTTATGGATTCGACAGTTCTTAACGATAAAGCCAACGGCACTAGACTAAGCCGACTTTTAGTCGATAAGGGAACACAAGTCTTGAGAAAAGCATTCCACGATATACATCCTCCATCCACATTGGCCACAGTACTAAATACAAACCAGTCGAAACTAAAAGCTCTGAGATACAAGGTGATAAACCCCCCGCAATGGAAGTTGCTGTATCCTGCATCTGGTCCACCTGATTCCCAGAACTTTGATGTGACTTTATTGACCATTCTTTTGCGAAACATTTGTGGATTGGCTTCACCAGCAACAGGTTGGAGTAATATGCCTCCAGATACCGACACTTCAACTGAGGCCAACATCTTGAGGATCAAACTGTATAGGAATGACGTCTATGCTCATATATCAACCACCGAGGTTAGCAACCACGATTTTGAGAATTTGTGGCAGCAAATCTCCAAAGCTTTCATTAGTCTTGGGACTCCTTCTTCTGAAATAGACGAACTAAAAGAATCCCCTCTTAGTCCTAAAGAAGCTAATTACATTCAACAACTGAAAGATTGGAAAGAAGCGGAGGGTGTATTGAAAGAAATTTCCTTGGATACCTATGCTGCCGTCAAAGAAATGCAAGCTTCGATTGAAAAACTCCAGGAAGACCTTGAACAGAAATCACATGAAAGTAGAAACGTTTCGAAAATAGATAAACTTGGAAAATGTGATTTCAGAGGCAATATTAGAAGTCTCGCCAATTCTTTTCAACCAGGAACCAGAAAATGGCTTTTTGATAAACTAAGTAGCTGGTTTACTAACAAAGATTCTGAATCTACAGTGATGATTTTGACCGCTGGCCCAGGAGTTGGAAAGAGTGTGTTTGCTGCAAAGGTTTGTGAAATATACGCCGAAGAAAAACAGTTGGCTGCATGTCACTTCTGTCAATACGACAAGTCAGATTACAGAAATCCACGCATGATAATCGAGTCTTTGGCAAGCAACATGTGCGAAAATGTCAAAGGATTCAAAGCCAAACTTGAGGAGCAACTCGAGAGATCTCATTCACAAGACACGCTATCAGATGCATTCCGTGTGCTGTTGAACGATCCTCTGCATGCTCTGGGAGAGTGTGAGCCAATGATATTAGTCATCGATGCATTGGATGAAAGTCAGATGGAAGGGAAAAGTGAGTTTTTGGAGTTAATTTCTCAAGAATTTTCCAAACTTCCACAGTGGATCAAGATCCTGATCACAAGTAGACCAGAGTTGCCTGTGCAGAAGGAGTTAGAACATCTAAACCCTGTAGAAATATCTGCTTTAATTCCGAGATAAATTTCCAGCAAAACGCGGTGTCAGCGTTTTTTGATATGTCGAGTTTTGCTGATTTTATTGACGACCAAAGTTGAAAATGCTGTTTTTCGACCAACATTCAGACGAAATAAGTCATAAAATCGAAACCAGGCAATAAATTAAAAACCGCTCCATCGTTTTGATGGAAATTTATCTCGAAATCGAACTGTGAAAATTTTTTTTGAACAAAACGCTCTCGTTTTACTTGAAAATTTCGCAACTATTACTGGCTTCTGTTTATCGCAAAATCAAATACAACATTAATTGTATTCTACAAATGAATAGCTTTTAATTTTAACGATATCTATTTATTTCTGTAGACAGTGGCGTGGTGGCAGGGGGGGCCGTGGGGGGGGGGGGGGGGGGGGGGATAGATCGTACGATTAGAAAAACCTACATCGATGCGGACATGAAGTAGTCCTCAATGCCGCATCGCTGCTGTACTAAAAGTAGAGAACCCACACGTCCCCCCCCCCCCCCCCCAGTTCTCCCCAAGGTCGATTTTCCAATCCGTCCAAATTAGAGAAAAGTTTGGGGGATATAAAGATCTGAAATGTGTGATCTTTTGTGTTTTCTTAGAGTTTTATAAAGGCTTCAGAATTCTGTTAAATCTCACTCCAAAATGCAGGAAATGGCATATCAGAGACTCTAGATTTCAAAATTTTTCGAGGGAGCATGCCCCCGGACCCCCCTAGAGGTTTGGCGCTACTTCGGCCCTTGCATTGGCGTCGCCTTGTTTGTTGTAATATTATATATTGCTACTTAAGTTATTTTAAAACAAAAATTGTGATCATTTATCAAATATAGTAATGTCTTTTTTCGGGGGGGGGGGGGGGGCGCCAAACCTAATGTGGCCACCCCAGACTGAAACTTGCCACCATGCCACTGTCTGTAGAATATATTCTGACGAATTGAGAGCGCTCTACCCAAATAAAAACGCTTTCCAGGCGCGATTACTTAATTCCCCAAATCCAAATACATACTTTCGTAATCAGCAAATTAAAATGGATGATTAAAATGGAGTTTTGTCCCAAGTCAAGATTTCTTTGAATTTACATCAATATCAAATTGATCTGAACAAACTGATAGCGCTCATTTTGCGTAGTGCTGCAATTTTAATGCATTTCTGCTGGGGTTTACCCCTGGCGCCCTTTTTCGGCAAGTTAAGACAGTTAAGATTTTGTATAGTAGAGAAAGTGACCAATCAAGTTTAGGCTAATTTGTGTAAAAACTTAGATTAAAGGTTCAGAAATCTCCCATATTTGGTTGTTACATTACTTGTATTTCACCTTTAATTTAGAAGTATATAGAGAATAAATATATGTTATTTACCGGCTGGGAGGTCCGTATAGAAAAATATTTGCCCGAGGTCCTAAAAAAGGCCCGAGGCCGTAGGCCGAGGGACATTTTTGAGACCGAGGGCAAATATTTTTCTATACGGACCGACCAAAACGGTAAATAACATATTTATTTTTTCGTTACATAATTAGAGAAATTAACATAATTGAATTAAGTTGCGTAATCGAGATGACGTTCACGTGATATTCAAAAGTCCAAAGTTTATCGTTCGAGAGTAAACAACTGCCGACATGCAGTCTTATGCATCAGTCAATTCCAGCTGCGACCATCCCCCCCCCCCCGGGACAGTGTGGGGCATTTGCACGCTTACTTGTCCCCACGGCCGGGCATTTGCAGCTGCGTGTTCACCCGGGGGCCGGGCATTTGTCAATATCGGGTTATTACCCCCCGGGCATTTGTCGCTCACGGAGAAAAGACCGCGGCCACGAGTTTCCTTTGTTATATGCCAAAATGGACGACTTTATCGGCAAGGACGAGAGCTTTGTTGTATCTTGGCTGAAGAAAGAAGGCCTAGATAAACTTGTCGACATATTTAAAGGTAGGCTGTCTTGTTTTTATAAAGGTTTATAAAAGGTTTTTCTGCAATATTAGCAAGTGTGTCACAGCCTTTCGTCGATGTTTTCATCTGAAGTGAACAGGATAGTTTTCCTTGTTTTTTTTTTAAAAAAATCCCCAAAAGAACAATGAACAGAGGTATAAATAAAAATTGTTAAAACGCATGTAATTAATTTAGTACATTCTTTGAAATTGACTAATTTGTCGGCCCGGGGGTGGGGCATTTGTTTTGCTTTTTCGTCCCAAGGGTGGGGCATTGTTCCTTCTATTTTGCCCTACCCCCGGGCATTTGCACGAAAAAAATGAAAATTTACCAATGCCCGGGGGTTGTCCCGGGGCGGGATGATCGCAGCTGGAATTGACTGATGCATTACTGACTCTTACAGGGAAACTTGGAACCTTTTTTGTCATAAAAAAACATTCAAAACTCGAAGATCTAGTTACGAAGGGAAGTCAAAATGAAGTCCAAGTGTTTTTAAAGTTTAGTTGATAAAGATTCTTCGTCGTTCTTCTTCGTCGCTTGCTCGTTTTTGGCTGTTCACTTGCATGGAAAGTCGCTTTCAATATTTGGCTGACTGCATGAAAATTGAAAGTGTGGTCCTCGAGTTTGAAGACGAAAATGCTTGTCAGTAAGCCATTTGTAATTTCAAGTTTCAAGGACATGAGACGATGAGGTTGGCATGTGGAAAATGTTTTGGTTAAAAGGTAAAAGACTTAAAGCTTGTAGCGGTTTTGTTGAGTATAGCGGTTGGATAACAGAAGAGAGACAGTTTAGTGTCAAAAGGTTTCACTGAGCTTTTCTATCTTAATCTCGTGGTATGATTTTTTATATATATTTCTATATAGTTTCATTTAGTGATTCAAAATACTGTGTTCACAAGTTTATGTATGTTTTTCCTACTGTTTTCTTTATAAATGTCAACTCGTAAATTTTGCTTTCAGTTTTCCCAGCGTTTTTTTTTTTAAATTCGCTGTTTACACATGAAGTTGTCAAAACCATTTGGATAATAAAACTCATTTGCATCCCCGTAGCTCTCTGTTGAATTTATTTTTTCTGTGGCAATTAAGCGAAATAGTTATGAAAATCGGTCAATTTTAAATGAATTTTAAAATTAAATTTAGGATTCCGTGACCGTGGTCAGATATCGTAAAAAACTGCCCGCTCACGCAGCCAATCAAATTGCAGCATTACCTAGGATTCCGCCCGCTCACGATTGATAAAAAAATAATACATGGATATGATGTGCGGAAATATGAAATTTATTTCGAGTGTTGACCAGGATATCTCACGAGTGAGTGAAGCGAAACGAGTGATATATCCTGGTCAACACGAGAAATAAATTTCATATTTCCAAGCATCCATGTATTGTTCTGTTTATTATATAAAAAAATTGTCCTATTGCCTTTAAGTGATTTTTATTAAGTGATAATTGTCACATGTGCGATTATCATAAATAATCGCACATGTGAGATTATCACTTTTATTAGTGGCGGAAAAATCAATAAAACACTCTATTTTATATAATAAATGTACATAAAACCGTCGAAGTTAAAAATAGCGCTTGACTAATTACAATCAGCCTTATTGATTGTAGCTTAATCGGCCCTGATTCAAGCCAGATCCGGACTCCCCTATTAATATATCACGTGAGAAATAGAATTCTAAGCTTTCCACAAATTTTCAAGCACGCTTTCGACGACACAGCGTGAAGAAGTCATTTCCAGCTGACTGAATACGTTCAGAAAAGGTAGGTGAACCGCTACTGTGTTCTACGGTAATAGGATGTCTTGTGATCGTGTATTCCTTTCGGACAAAAAGTAACAAAATATCATTCAACCGAACGTTTGTGCTGTAGCAATCGCCAATCGGAAGTATTTTTGTACCATAGAATCTATGGCATAGATCGTCGTTTTATTCAAATGATTTGAATGTAATTTCAACAATTTTGATGCTCATATTGTCCATAGAAAATGAGTATGATCTTGTGTTGTCTCGAGCGCTTTTGATTAGCAGAATAACATCGATGACGCAATACTGGCTAGGCAGATTTCGAAAGAGTTTTAGAATACCCGTTGACTTTTGAAACCACATTTGAAGGCAGAAATACAAACAAGGATGCTCTAAAATTTCGATAAATGTACAGTCGAAGGTTTATATTGTACTGTACATACATGTTTGTTATCAAATTGAAAGGTGAACTTTCCGCAATTTGACTCTGATATGATACAAACCATCTCAACTGATATGCAAATAGTGAAAGTGGCCCTATACTGCTATAGGTCTAATCATTAATATCAGGGATGGAATGTCTACAAATATTTTGTAATTTACTATGATTACAGCTACATGTACCAGTACTTAAAAAAATCTAATCAGCTATATATAATTATTTGTCAAAATTATACATGTAGTTTACTAGTAGGAACAAATTTGCAGCTACCATTTTAAAAAATATGTCAATTAAATTGCTACTAAATATTACTATTGCAATTTACATATATTAGTATTCTACATCCAGGCTCGTACATTGTCCACACAAGGCCACTATTTGTTGCATATTAGTTTCTCATCCCCCACTCACATGCCTTTTTAGGCAGCTGCCTCAATCACCATTATTGCCATTATCGACCATTTAATACAAGAAAAGAGCATTAGAAACTTTTGCAAAAAATTTACTGAATTTCTTTCCAAAATACCATAATTTTATCATTCGCTAAAGTGCAATTCGGCTTCGTTCATGAGCATCCGTACAATGTTCATACATACGAATAAGCCTTCTGATCGATGATCTTACACCTTGATCACGTGATTGACGAAACATCTCTACACACATAGTCAAGTGCAACCGGGTTTAGCATCCAGTATCCGCAAAAACAAATTCTTTTTGGTGTGATATTTACAGATCAGTATAACAGTTGTTAAAAACTGGAATTTGCAGAGGGGTGGGGCATAACAGTACTCAAACACTGGAATTTTCAGAGGGGTGAGGGAGGTAAAACTTCAGGGGCAATTTTGGAAAATCCAGAGGGATGGGGGTCATAAAGGAAATCCTTTCCATGGGGGGGGGGGGGGTATGGATATTTTCTGGAACTACTGTACGCATTTCTTCCCCTGCATTACACGCTTTTTCAAACCTCAAGTAGCAACACATCACTTTACTTTTATAATATTGTACTGGAAATTCAAAACAGAAAATTGTACCAGCATTAAATTAAAAACAGGGGGTGGGGGCCCCCAATAGTGATGCCCTCTATAATGGGATACTGGTAATGGCCTCCCACCAACATGAACTTTGGGGAAAGCCCCTGATGAGAAACTAATATGCAACAAATAGTGGCCTAACTGTAGCCCTGAATTGCAAGTAAGTGGTGAACAAACAAAGTCAGATTTGTATAAACAGGCCATATTAATATGCAGATGAGAATTAGGAAATTAAATGAAACTTACCAGCCTGTAAGTTGAAGTTTGATTGAGATTCTACAGTTGCTTGCACCTAAGTGGAAACACAGTCACTGCCCATCAAAACATGTTCTATTTCAACGTCAAACATAAAAGTTTTTCTTGGAAACATAATTATTATGTTTCCCCTCAAATACGTACATGTTTGTGCTCTTAGCCAATCACATCTTGCCAATCTCACAGTGTCAATTTCAAAGTGGTTAACTTTTGAGCATGTTTTGAACATATGTTTTGATGGGCGATGTTTCCACTTATGTGCAATTAAACAACAGTATGAGTCATAGTAAGAAGCAGAGGAATTATGTGAGATAGCAAAGGCGAATCCAAGATAGGCACATCAAATTGGGATGGGTTTATTTGAGTCAGAACTGGCCATAATAATTAACAGATGGAGGGGGCATAATTCCTCTGCTTCTTACTATGACTCATAGAATCTCAATCAAACTTTTCAATAGGGTTTATGCATGTTGTGGTTAGGGTATCGAAAATATTGCTAAAATGTTGAGTGACAAATGAAGCTGAAACTTGATGACAAATTTTGAAAAAAACAAATTTGATGACATATTTTGGAAAAGCTGCAAAAAGACTGGATGGATTCCAGCCATAGATATAGGAGACATAGATAAGATTTACAGTGAGCCCAACATGGCCATGCATTGCATGGGTAATTCACGATGGCAGCTCAAACTGGGGAAAGCTCAAGTGACCACAATGGAACAAGCCATTTAGTGCGGGTATAAGTAGTAGCTTGGTATGAAAAGAAATAGACAACGATGAAATGTCCTTATCCACTCAATCAACCTATCCAAAATTCGCATGTTTAAAACAAAATTTCTCAACTATTTTTTGATCATACTAATGATTAGGATTACCTTGAATGGCTCGAAGTTGTTTCAATGTGTAATTTGTTGTGAGGGACGAAAAAAGTTACTTTTTCTGTTCTGGTCACTTGGGATTTGAAGTTACCACTAGTTTCCATCTGCCAAATTGACATATAGCTTATTTTTGCAGACTATTAACTACTTTACTCTTAATCCTAAAATTTATTGTACCCCTAATACTGAACTTTCCAACTAACCCAAACCGGCTAAGAAAACATGACTGTCTAATCTTAGAAGACGGGGGTAAAACATGTCAGTGTGGTTCATTGAAACTAGTGTTGACAACATATCTCAAGTGACCAGAACCAAAAAAGTCACTTGCAACAAATCTATTATGCATTGAAACAACTTCAAGCCATTCAAGCTAATCCTAATCATTAATATGATTGACAAATAGTCGAGAAATTTTGTTTTAAACATGCGAATTTTCGATAGGTTAACCGAGTGGATAAGGACATTTCGTTGTTTATGAATAGAGCTGTTTAAAGGCTGTTATAATTGGTTAAAACTCTCGAAAATGCTTTATTCCATGATGTATTGTCTAGTTCTATTCATTCGAAACAGTAGCTTGCACAAATACCCACACTAAATGGCTTGTTCCATTGTGGTCACTTGAGGTTGAGCCGCCATCAAGATTGGATTACCCATGTTGGTACGCGTTTGCAATAGGGCCCTAATAAGGAGTCGGCAATCTAAGATTCTTATATCTATGATCCCAGCGTAGTCCCGTCGTTCAGGGTCATTAATACTCAAATACAGGTCAAGTGGTGTAAATATCAAATAATAAGCTTGATTTAATCACAGATCGAGGTCAAGCAGGTTCTTGTTAGGTTGGAACAAGTAATAAAACAAATCAAAATTACTCACCTGGTTTTCAGCCATTGGCCCACTTTTTGAAAATCAGGGCCCATTTGAAATCTGTTAGGCTCTCTCAGGCACAGACGCCCGTGCTAGCAAATATTAAAACAGCGAAGAGAGAGAACCTTGGACTAGGCTTGACGGATCCTTTTGAGTCACTTATTTAGCTGAAACCCTAAAATACTGCCAACTCAGGTAGTTGTTGTCACCCAATGCCATCGTACGTTCATCATCGAGGGAAATCATGTTAAATAGTATAACTAATACACGAGTAGCTAGAGTGCAGAGTACAATATTGTAAATCAAGATAGCAAACTGAAATACAATATAGAAGGGGAAAATATTTAAAATTATATGTCGTGTCTGAAAGAGATTGACAGAGTCAAAACACAAAAGTTTCAATTTCAAACTGGAACGCATTCCAAGAAAATATAATGTGATAGGACGACTAAATAATTTAGTTTAGTGTCCAAAGAAGGATTAGGCATCATAATGTTCAAATCCAAGTTGTTCTTCCATGTCAAAAAAATTGGAGTATTTGATCTTCTCTCAAGCTCAACCAAAATGTGTGGAATAAACGCACAGACAGGGACAACAATTGTTGGCATTGGGCAGTATATCAAAGACATGTATAAAAAGAAACTTAGTCTTAATAGTTCAGTTAATTCCTGAGTACATTCACAAAAAGTAATAGGTTTTAGAGCTGCTCCCATCGGTTAATTTTCGTAATCGATTAATCGTTGTCAACAATCGATTAATATCGATTAATCGTATTGATAATTAATTTAAATATGACATCATTGACATGCCCATGGTGGTTTGTAATTAAATTAAAGTTTTTACTAAATTTTTGGGGGTTGCACCAGTCAGTATAAACGTTTTAAATCTGCGTTTTAAAATGAACGTTAATCACAATTATAGATTACGCACTTTCTCGCGCTCTTACAGTTACACTTCACACAAGAGACATGCATGAAAAGACAGAGACGATATTAAGGATGTTTACTTTAGTTGTTTACCTTTGACACTCCTAAGTGAATTTGCGAGACTCTTATGGATAATTGGTTTATGAATTATGACAGGTTTAATTAACTAAGACGTGTTCGTAAATCGTAATCATAGTCCGTTATTACCTATCTGTTAAAAAACATGTTTGTTATTAATGTTTAACGCCCCCAAACGTGTCAATTTAATCGCTCAAACATGACACTTGGCGTGGCGAAACTAACGTTTTGAAACGTGAAACAAGGTTTTAAAATCCGCACGCCGCAATGTTGGACGCAAATGGTAATAAATTCTTCTAATAAAAAACTTTAAAGATATTTTCGCAGCACTGGTAAAACCCGATCAGACTACGGTAAACTTTGCACGCTGCGAGTGAATTTTTTAATCCGGAAAGAAATTAACTCATTCCCGCATCACACTCAACCTCGTACCCAGGGTCTTATCTCCGAAAAGACCCTGGTTGCGGCTGGTCACGTGCCGCCTAAACAAATTTTAAATCATGGGAGGGGTGGTTAGCTTTAGTAAGCTGCACACTCAATGACAATGCTATTCTTAAATCTGATATTAGATTTAGGCGAACTATAAAGTTTACTGAAAGAATGAAAAAACGCGATTCAACAACTGCATTTACCTGACTTTCTGTTGATGACAAATGCGCGTGAAAGGACAGTACTAGTCGGCTTGATATTGTATAGTTGCAATCTTTCCTGAATCGCTTATTTCGGCACTTTTCGCCGCGGTTATCGGGGCATTGGCTGAAAAGTCAATGCATTTTTTGATGCGAGAGAAAGCGGTTTGGCTCTCGCAAACCAACGTCTTGAACTTTGTGAAATTTTTTAATCTTCTTTCACATGGCCTTTAGATTAAACGAGGAAGAGCACTCGTCGCAAGGAAGTCTTTCACCGTAAGGCATTTCGGCCAAATAATGCAGTTCAAAATTTGCCTTGTTGTACAAATGCTTAAGGTACTTCACAGTTCACATCACCAACACTGCGATGAAGTCGACACGCATTCGACGGTGCATTTAATAGTCGATTCGAGTCGATTGGTATATCTTCTTCGGGATTTCTTTGGATTCGACATGATCTTTTGTTCTTCGACGACGTACACCAAAGAAGAAAGCGAGATATGTTTTGTCAACACCAAGTACGTTTGTTTTTTGTTGTTTTCATTTCAACAGATATTTTGCGATCAACAGCCTGGCGCCAGACAACGACGCCAGACGTAATATATTATTTGTATAAACAAAACGGTGAAGCGGTTGTAATTGTGCCTTTGTCACTCCTCCCTGAGTATTTTTTAAATCGTTAATTGAAAACCCCCCAATTTTTAGGGGGCACGTGACCAGCCGCAACCAGGGTCTTTTCGCAGCGGTGGGCGGAGCAGCGGAGATAAGACCCTGGGTACGAGGTTGCATCACACTGTGTGGTGTTATAGATGATCCGATTACCGATTACTGTTAAGCATAATCGATTGTGGAAAAATAATCGATTAATCGATTAATCGGGAGCAGCTCTAATAGGTTTACAATTGTTTTTTATATAAAAGTTTAGTGCGTAATAACCTAATCTGAGTCTGATATGTAAGATAGAGCGATATACCTGCGAAGTATTGTAAATTTTATTTCCCCAATAACCCTTCGATACCCCCTGAAACTAAAATAGTTTTCACGGTTATTCAGTTACTGCGTGCCGTGCGTGGTGCAATTGACGGTGCCGAAAAAGATGGCGGCGGTACATTTAACCATAATGCTTTGCGATCTCAAATCAGCTCAAATGACAATTAGACATTGTTTATCATGCTAAAATGGATTAAACAAGCAAGAAGTTCATTCCTACCGCAGTTGATCTTTTGAAAACCCTATCTTCCGATTATTCTACAAGAAACAGTATTTAATGTGCGCAAAGGATTGTGGTTAAATGTACAAGAAGGCAAGAAGCCATCTTTTTCGGTACGGTCAATTGCTGCCTGGTACGCCGGTATCTGCAGCCGAAGCAGACTAGTGCCTGGGAGAAAATCCATTCGAAAAGTTTTAAATTGTACGAAAAGTGACAAATCGAACCAGAACGTTTAACGATGCGGTTTTTTACCAGTATCGCTGATGAAACCAATCAGTCTCAGACTATTCTTTAATGGTACGTTTCGAGAAGTATTCGTGTATACATCTACACATATTTTGTCATATTGGACTCGGTGTCCGATTACTTTACCAACTAAGGTATTTTAATCGCTGAGTTCTATGTAACAAATGTAGACCAACTTGGTATAATTTTGTTTGTTTATAATTTGTTGCAGGTGTGACAAAATCTCCCGTAGATTATCCTCTCACGATTTTCAAACATTTTGTAGCAGTTGCCGTTGGGCCTGCGTTGGTATGTTAATTTTTAAATTTCTGATTAGTATCCAACATGCGAGTTTGACAAGTTTCAAATTTCTCAAATTGACTTGCCATCAATATTTACATTCAAGAGCCTACCGGTATATTATTTTCATAAAATCATGTTTACGTGTATTTCTTTTGTTCTCACCAGGTCCATTAACAACTAATATACCTCATTATATTAATGTTTACTACTAATTTTTGGTCAGTATAATTATTCTAAGGCTACCCAGAGACCCTGGAAAGTTGAAATGTCTTTAAAATTGTAAAAAGAATCCTTTTGGAGTAACGTCAAATCACCCTCAAAATGCGTTTTTAGAGGTATCCTAATAAGCCTTAAAATATAAGTTAAAACACGAAGGTAATTAAATGAAATTAAACAAAGTTACAAAAGTGGCGGATCTCGAGTCCGGAAATCCATGCACCACTGAATACAATAATCGAAAGTGAGCGGCTGCTGGTCATGAAATACTCTCTTTGAAACCATGTACGGATGAAAATCATCCTGAGAACTTAAAAGTTTTTGGTAGACAGTCATATTTCCTAAAAGGTGTTTCAAATAACGATGTCGTTAGAATATATAATGCAAAAGCACAAAGTCTGATTTGGACAAAACCATTCCTTAAAGACGAGGTAATGTCTCGTTGAAAACACAATTTAGAGTGTATTAGATCTTGCTGAATAGTGTTGTCAGAATTCAGGAAATGTCATTTTATATAACCCCAAACTTTAAAAGTACTGCGTTTAATACCTATATAAATACAATGATGTACCAGTAATTGTTTAGTTGTAACAACATTGTAGTCAGAGGTCTTTACATAGCTTGTCACTGACTTTTGACTGTCTAATTGATTTTCTCATTTACATCGACAGTATATTGAGCATATTTTTTTCGTGGACTACCACAGGTTTTGCACATTGTGCTTGCCATGGAGCTGATTCCATTTTCTTAGAAGAGGGTCATCCATTTTCATTCGGCAACGCACAGTCTTGTCAGTTTACGAAACTCGATCAGACTGATGAGCAAGCAGTGCCAAGCACATCACATGGTTGGCCATATTATAACTCGCTCGTCTGAATATGAAATCGTCCAATGACTTTAAAGACGCTTTTAAAAAGCTTTTCTTATCATTCCAACAGCGTTTGCTACATCAGAATTTAGAATTTAATACAATTCTGTCATAGCATTGATTTGTCAAATACTTGGTGTACAGTAGTTATTTTGGTGCACGGTAAATAAAGAATATCTTTAGGTGGGGCATAGTTCCTCCTCTACAAATTCAAACTCAAATATTCTTACAACCAACGATCTCTACAATGCTAAATCCGGCACTGTGGGCGTGTCCCTTATTTTATTCTTATTGATGTTGTAGATTTATGGATTCGACAGTTCTTAACGATAAAGCCAACGGCACTAGACTAAGCCGACTTTTAGTCGATAAGGGAACACAAGTCTTGAGAAAAGCATTCCACGATATACATCCTCCATCCACATTGGCCACAGTACTAAATACAAACCAGTCGAAACTAAAAGCTCTGAGATACAAGGTGATAAACCCCCCGCAATGGAAGTTGCTGTATCCTGCATCTGGTCCACCAGATTCCCAGAACTTTGATGTGACTTTATTGACCATTCTTTTGCGAAACATTTGTGGATTGGCTTCACCAGCAACAGGTTGGAGTAATATGCCTCCAGATACCGACACTTCAACTGAGGCCAACATCTTGAGGATCAAACTGTATAGGAATGACGTCTATGCTCATATATCAACCACAGAGGTTAGCAACCACGATTTTGAGAATTTGTGGCAGCAAATCTCCAAAGCTTTCATTAGTCTTGGGACTCCTTCTTCTGAAATAGACGAACTAAAAGAATCCCCTCTTAGTCCTGAAGAAGCTAATTACATTCAACAACTGAAAGATTGGAAAGAAGCGGAGGGTGTATTGAAAGAAATTTCCTTGGATACCTATGCTGCCGTCAAAGAAATGCAAGCTTCGATTGAAAAACTCCAGGAAGACCTTGAACAGAAATCACATGAAAGTAGAAACGTTTCGAAAATAGATAAACTTGGAAAATGTGATTTCAGAGGCAATATTAGAAGTCTCGCCAATTCTTTTCAACCAGGAACCAGAAAATGGCTTTTTGATAAACTAAGTAGCTGGTTTACTAACAAAGATTCTGAATCTACAGTGATGATTTTGACCGCTGGCCCAGGAGTTGGAAAGAGTGTGTTTGCTGCAAAGGTTTGTGAAATATACGCCGAAGAAAAACAGTTGGCTGCATGTCACTTCTGTCAATACGACAAGTCAGATTACAGAAATCCACGCATGATAATCGAGTCTTTGGCAAGCAACATGTGCGAAAATGTCAAAGGATTCAAAGCCAAACTTGAGGAGCAACTCGAGAGATCTCATTCACAAGACACGCTATCAGATGCATTCCGTGTGCTGTTGAACGATCCTCTGCATGCTCTGGGAGAGTGTGAGCCAATGATATTAGTCATCGATGCATTGGATGAAAGTCAGATGGAAGGGAAAAGTGAGTTTTTGGAGTTAATTTCTCAAGAATTTTCCAAAACTTCCACAGTGGATCAAGATCCTGATCACAAGTAGACCAGAGTTGCCTGTGCAGAAGGAGTTAGAACATCTAAACCCTGTAGAAATATCTGCTGATGATAAAGATAACGAGTCTGATCTTCTAAGCTACTTTTCGTCTCATTTATCACATGTCTGTGATAACCTCGGAGTACTTTCGTCGTTGGTGAAACAATGCCAAGGATCATTTCTTTTTGCGTATCATACTCAGATGGACTTGAAGAAAACCAAGGAACAGTTGACGATGGAAAACGTATCTCAGCTCGTTCCCAAAGGCATATCTGGTTTCTACGAGAAGCAGTTTAAGCGTCTTAGAGATCATCTCCATGACCTTGCTCCATCGAAATTAAACCTGAAGTGTTTTCTAGAAATTCTCGTCGCAGCTAAAGGTCCACTTCCGCTGAGTCTATTGCCCGAGTGTTTGGGTTTGCCTGATAATGCCAATTACGAAATACGTAAAAGAGTTAACGACATCATGTCTTCAATTCTGCCTGTATACGACGATTGTTTGACCGTCTACCACAAGTCTTTGATTGACTGGTTGACGTCAGTTGGTTATGAAGGACATCTATTTACTGTAGATTCTCAAAGTGGGCATGCACATTTATGGAAAGCTTGCCAGAGGGTGTTTAATAACATTAACAAGTTGACGACACTTTCTAATTTAAAGATGACTGTGATGACAAAATATGCATTGGATTATGGTATTCATCACATGATTTACACTGGCGATGTGACAAGTTTCCATTGGTTGGTAGATGTTAAGACTATTTGTTGTACGTTGATCTATTGGTATGATGATAACATTGACGAATTACAATATATATGGGAGGAAGTTTTAGAGAATCCAGATTTGAGCACTGTACTTCGTGAGGACTTGGAATGGCATAAAAAAAAATTTTTTTCCCAAAGAACGTGGTCATTCATTGATTATTCGGCGGTTGCATTTTATTTGCAGTGTGTGGCGAATAGAATCCATTTTCCTGACGGTCAGTACGACAAAAGAGATACTGCTAAATTGTTATTGAAAGAACGCGGATATTTTTGGTTTGAAGATCTTGACGCTTCCGAATTAACGAAGCATCGTCGTGTGCCTATTCACTTACCAGCGGAAGTCACGTGTGTGAGTGTTTCATTTGACAAAGAGCTGGTTGCAGTTGGATGTAAGGATGGAAGTATATCAGTTTTTCAACATCCAGACTTTGAAAAAGTATTCACCCACGATACTAGGCTGAAATCTGGAGTTCCTTGGTGTACATTCTCTCCAGACAAATCCATCCTTCTTTATGGCAGACTAGACCGGTGTCTAGATTTGAACAAAAAAGAAGAGTTGCCTTTCTTTGACGGTGATTGTGGTACATTATTGGCGTGTTCGTTTTCCCCATCTGGTCATAGATTGGTTACCTGCGATGGGTCAGATCAAGTAAAATTATGGGATGTTAAGAACAGAAATTTGCTACAGTCGTTACAATCTGGAGGATCTGTCGATTGTTGTTCCTTCAGTGAATCTGGCTTCTTCATCGTTGCAAACAAAGTGGGTTTTAAAGAAGGACGTAGTAACCAAACAGATGTATTTACTGCATGGAACGCTTCCACCTTACAAAGAGTCGACCGACGCAATATTTCCAGTAATTTTAAGTACAAGGTCAGCAAAGTATCCAATGAAGAAAAGAGGACAGAGATTATACTATCCCGCAATAGTGATGATATTGATATATTTGAGTTACCCCGTGCGCTTCCTACTGCTCGACTAGATGGACGTCAGTTTCCGTCTCTGCCTGTTGTTGCAAGATATCGTTGTCGTAACTGTATTTTGTTCTCCGAATGCGGGGAAATAACGGTATTTGATCCACTTCAAGACACTGTGGTTGCGACTCACAGATTTCTGTTTGCTCCATTAGGAACCAAAGCGGATGCAATCTATAAAGTACAGGGATTTTATGTTGTACTATGTTCTGCCACGTTATACGTTTTCAGGATGACTGCGTATCAATCACCGTATCGTATTTCGTGTTGCTCGTTCTCTCCTGATGGCTCTTTTCTGGCCACTTGTGTAGGCGCCGGGCCTTCCTGTATTTGGGTTTGGGATACCAAACTTTGTACTGTTGTACAAACGGTACCGTCGCCTGCTATTGGAGTAACTGATTGTTGGTGGTCGGCAAACTCGTTTTGGATTTATGATGGTGGTCTCATTAAGTTGCCTGTTGCCGACAGTGGAACCATAAAAACATTAGGAGCAAAACGGCTTACGATCGATTGGAAACCTTCAAAATTCCTAAACTTTTCAGATGTGATAATTTTCATCGACGAAAAAAATTCTGTCAATGTTGTAAAAATTATTGACGGCGAGTTGCAACATGTACAAAACTTACTCAACTCTGTTGAGAACTCTGTTTGTTGTGCGGCAGTATCAGTTGATTACTCAATTATTTTTACATTTAATTCTAAAGAGTTCCAAATATGGAAAGAAGTTAATACCGGCACTTCTCCTCCGCACTGGGTTAATTCTGTCACTGAAGAAATTCCAGATTTGAATTTTTTCGTTGATGATTTCGTCATTTCCAGCGCCAGATGTTGCATCACAAGTGATAGCACCATAGGAGTCCTGGTGTTTAGAGGTGGTGGATTTTTAGATGAAATAACTGCTAGCTTAGACCCATATTGTTATATCCTTCAGGTCAATTTGAATTCAGGTGAGACCTTGAGAAACATCGATGCTTTTCAATGTGGTATCTCCCGCTTCTTATATGCCGGTAATTCCTACTATTGTGTTGAAAGTTATAATAATGATTGTATGTATGCATTAAGTTTAAAGAATAATGAAGTGGTTGCCATGTGGAAAACATCATTTCATCAGGAAAAGGGCGCGTTCTATTCCAAAGGTAACCTTATCGCTATTTTCGGAAACTGCGATTGGAAATTTTTGAAAATGCATGTCCCAGATTGAAGAATAGAACACGATTCATGAATTACACCTTGTTTTGTTTTATTAAGTTTCATGTTTATATGATCTATTCAAAAAATTGCCTTGCGAAACTTCAAACAATATATTATTTATCGTTAATAAGTTTAAAATTTTAATTTATTTAACGTAAACTGAATCTTAATTTATTTAACGTCGATACCCGGATAAAGTGGTTGCCTACGTATTGAAACGTTTGATAACAATATTTCACTAAACGGCCGGAGTTCTGTTGATCTGCAAAGGAAAGCCGCTGGGCAAATAAACGTGGGCGTGGATGAGCATGGATGCGCGAGGAGCGAGGAGAAAGTGAAGCCTCCGCTAGAAGTCACACCCGGACATAGCGTGTAACCGAGGAAGGAACAATCGATGGTCGAGAACGATAGAACACTGATGTCATTGTCTGGTGTACAGCAGCCCGATCATGCGCTGCGTCAGCACAAATGCTTGTCATTAAAAATAAGCCGTTGTAGATGTCAATACCATTTATAGTCTCTACGAGAATTTAAAATAGCTTAAAATAACGTTAGTATATTTCAATAAAGAAAATTCACTCGCTTTGGTTGTTGTTTCTGGCGACTTTGCGATAATATATACTAAAGGTTTGAAGAGTTTGTCACTGTTCGCTTACTTACGCAAGTCCCGCTAACACAACGCAACTGGCCGAATAACCAGGAACTCAATGTTATCTCACGGGCACTCAAATTTTAATCCCAAAGAAACTTCGCCAGCAAACCCTTCAAATTGCACAAGAATCCTACAAGGGCATTGTGCGAACAAAGCAGCTTGGTTTTGACCACGATCGATGTTGATGCTGGTTCGATCGTGTATACTCTGCCAAGTCCAAGGAATCCAGTAATCTCCTGAACCATTAAGAATGTTCCGTGCACATATTTGTGGACTTTTCCTTACGGGTGAGTTAGTATTGGTGATAATAGATGCTTATTTCTGGTTGCCAGAAGTTCCCATATCAAAGATACGACATCTGATGCCCAGATCCAATGTAGTGAAAGGACATTTGCAGCTCACTTCAGATAACAGCCCTCGTGTCTGCTCATTTTGAAGAGACGAATACTTCGCAGATAACGCTATCGAACATCAACGCACACGTTTTAATCGAACGATAGAAAAACTCATACGTAAAACTCATACGTAAAACTCATACGATCTGCACAGTTAGGAAGAAAAGATTGACGACATGAACTAAACTATTAAATCCTATTCACTCTCCATGTCACAACCGGCGTCTCGCCTGCGTCGGCTACTGATGGGGCGAAATCTTATAAGCTCCCTATCGTCACGGGAAAAATATCGGCCATACAGCCCACTCAGATTGCTGAAAGAACGAGAGATAGGTAACAGAAGGAGGAGATGAGAACATACGCCGACAAAAGGCGAAGACTTCAAGTGTAAAGTCGCTGAAACATTGTTAGTGAAACAAAGACGGAGAACGATATTATCATCCGAGTTTAATCCTAAACATTTTAACCATATACTGTCGTTGGAAAACAAGGTCCAAGTGTAATCGTTGAGGAAGGATGAGGAGAAAGAATCGTGCGCAACGCGTCGCTGGTCAAAAAGATTGCAAAGATCGAAAGAAATTCCAAGGGAGCAGGGCAGAATGATATCCTGCGCCTCGTCGATGGCTCCCCTTCTGTTGGGATCCGGTGTGCTCTATATCTAACTGGAGTGGTATCTGCTGGTCATTGACTGGGCAAAGATTGAAGCCAAACATGGCGGACATGTAGGCCTGAAGTACGTATACTTCCAGTTTCCTACGCGGTCTTTTGACCATATCAGACTTGACCAGACCGCGTAGAAGACTGGAACTATACGTACTTCAGGCCTAACATACCCGCACATTGTCCGCCACAAAGATATCACTCCAGTTATTTATAGACCTTACTGGTTGGGATTCGCTAGCCGAGATACGACAAACGATTGCACCCGCTTTGTCCATAAACTGCGGTACAAAAACAATTTAGCGATTTCCTCACAAATATAGATCAAGAGGATACTATAAACAATAAGCAAATAACTTTAAAAAATTAAAAAAATCCACCAAAATGTACAGGTAAGAATCCATGCACAAAATATCATTCTGCCGTGCTCCACTGGAAGTTCCAGGTATTATTCACATGCATAGAAGGAAACTAGTATACACTTGTTTACTGGCGCCGAGGGAAACACCGAGTTTTTCGGACACGAAGGCTTCAATGTCACCCGAGGGCTTTAGCCCGAGGGTGACATTGAAGCCTGAGGGTCCGTAAAACTCGATGTTTCTCGAGGCAAAAGTCAACAAGCGTTTTGTTATATACCAAAGACTTTTAAAATACAAAATACCAAACTGACTCGAAACTTGTAAAAGGCAAAAAGGTCTTCGTATTTCAATTCAACTGAACAGATACACCAGACTCAACAAGTACAAAGAACAGCTTTAAATTTATCCTCATTTCTTCAGACCTTCTTTGAAGATATGTCTAGATAATATTCTTTCCTTTTGAAAATGGACTATTTCGTACCAAACAAGCTCGAAACAGCTCTTGTTTTCAAAATGTTCCGAAAAGTCAATAGTTCTTGCATGATCTGATGCAATAATCATTGAACAACGCATGATTATAGCTGACGTCAGAGGGAAACATTGCACTGTTTCCTTCTTCGTGGAGAAGAATTAATGATCAATACTATGTACTATGGGTTTGACTAAGAATATAGTATATCGGAATTGGCAAATTTCCTCTTCAATCTGTCTAATTTTTTTCAAGGAACCTCGCTAGTATTTTATAAAATATATAGATGATTTAAGTAAACAGGCGGAAATCGGACACGATTGAACAACACAGTGTACACATCTCTTCAAAATGAAGAGATATTCGCGTAGTTTGTATACATAGACAATCCATATATATAAATATAAATATATATATATATATATTATAGTGTATATAATTGGCTTTTATAACTAGTTTATGTTTATCTAAACTCAGAATAGAAAGAGATATGTGATGTCCAGGGTCTGAGAATGAAGGAGGAGGTTGTTACGATGGGGGAGCGTTAAGTGAAGAAAGTTAAAGTATGGAACTAACTAGAATTGAGTTACTAGTATCACAAGTGAAATACTGTCTCCAATGCGAAGGAAATCCTGACATTTTAAGAAAATTTAAAAAAGACAACACTTCACTCCCATTAACCCTTAACTGCATGACCACAGTTGCCTTTTGGCAACTTATTAATTTTACTCTGCCTAACGCCAGACGATTTTACTCGTCAGAGCTCCCGGAAATCTGGCCAATAATTAGGGTTAATCCTTCACTCCTTTTTCACTCAGAATTCAGAACAGAACCATGCACGCAAAGTGCTAAAGAGCGGCGCGTCTGTTTGGCGTCAAAAACGTCGCTTGTGCTCTATTCCCAGAGCTTACGTTTCACGGCCTAGCGTACGATTCCGTCAAACACCCAGAATATAAAGCTACCTAACAAGTTGTCAGGGCACGCAGTGCAGGGGCGGATCTAGAAATTTTTACACCTTAGTCAAATTTGTTGTGGGTGCCCGTTGGAAAATTTTTGAAATTTGGGCCTCCTCCAAAACGGCATTTCCCGCACTCTGACAGCACTTTTGAGAGTCTTAAAACATGTTATTAATGGCGCCTTGTGTCGCAATGTATGATGCACATTGCTAGGTCCGCGTCGTCATTTGATACGCAACATAGCCTAAGGCTAATTCATTCGCGCTTTGTTATTCAAATCTCCGTCGACGATTTACTCCCTTATATCTGCTATTACGCTACTTTAACGCCAGTGTGGTTCTCATTAGCTACTCTAAAACTTGTAAATTACGACTGTTTAGGGAGTTCAAATGAGCACACATGCAAATATTACACAAATACAGGGAAACCCCTAACTTGCGTACTCGCAGCAGGACGTGTTTTGAAATTGAAATTGGAACCAAAACCCTGAATAAATTTAACAATTAACAAAGATTTAGCAATCTTTTATATCGTAGAACGACCATAATCACGGGAATAATGAACCATGTTGTCAGATATTTCACGTATCTCAAGCTGCATTTCGAAAGCGCATTAAAACAGCTGTCAGCTTGTAATTTCGATAAACATTTATAGCAGATAAATTGAGAAACATTTTCGCGCTCCTAGACCAGCAATACAGCACTATTGCGTCGGACAGCTTTATGATCGTCAATGAATATATGAAATATGTTTTAAATTAAACTTGCCTTGGACTTAATGAACGATATGTAGAAGGCATGTTCAGATCTTCTTGTCCGGCCTTCATGTTGCGGTACTAAGGTAGACAGCTAGTCTCCGTACCGATATGCGATATCTCGATGTAGGTATAGAGTCTCACCAATCTCGAGGAAATGTTCTTCTTTACCGAAAACTCCAAGAGCACTGCCGATTGCATGAAATCGTTGCATATTTGTCGCAATAACACCTTGTTGTTGCTTTCTAAAGCGGATGGCGCACTATCAAACATGCTTGTAGAAGCCATGATCGAGGCGAACAGATCGCACACTTGGCGGCTGGCAAGTTAGGCAGGCAGTCAATGTTCTGTATAGCCAATCAGATTGCCCAATTTGAGGTAAATCAGTCAAGATTTTGAGCAAGCCATGTTCAACCAATGAGAATGGCTAAATCGGGTCAAATAAGTCAAAATGGCTGCCAGATACGGCAAACCAATCAGTGCTCAGAATTTACCTAGTTTTGACCAATCAGAGTGGCTAAATCGGGGTAAATAAGTCAAAATGGCTGCAAAATTCGGCAAACCTAATCAGTGCTACCAGGACGTATAAATTACGTCCGCGCGCCTTCCCGCAAATGGTCCTGGTGACGAATTAGATTTTACGCGATTGTTCTCGCTGCTACTACGTCGTTTTTAACCGTACTTTTTTTTGCAATCGCTATTTTTTTTACCTTAGTCGTCTGACTTATTTGACTAACGTTAGATCCGCCCCTGCAGTGGCTGGTTTGTCAGGGCACCGTATAGTATTAAGCTGCCTGACGATCTAGTCGCTAACTTGTCAGGGCACTGACATTTTGTGGAATTGCGTTTACATACGGAACGCTTCGCTTTACGAAGATCGACAAAAAGCCGACAAAATACCTCTTTCATTCTCAATGCGACAATGCCAGAGGCCATGACGTTTGTGTGGCTGTGGCTATCATTTCTGCACAAACTTGAAGCAAACTTATAAAGCTGACTGACGAACTAGCCGCTAGCAATCAGAGCAACGCAGTTGCATCTAAACGTCAAAAAAGCGCCAAAATCCTTGGCGTCAAAAACATCACTTGTATTCTCGTTCCCAGAGCCCACGTTTCTGTGTCCGTGGCTGGGTGCCTCAAAAAAGTGACACCCAGAATATAAAGCCACCTAGCCGGATTTCTGGATATCGTCAATTACTCCACATTTTTGTCGCCGGAATATTAAGCTGTGATCAATTTTTCGACATTTTTATCGATTTTTATCGAAAGTTCTGTCGACGTATCGGATAAATTCGAATTTCTTGTGACTGACTGACTTAATTGCGGTGCCTCAGCGGCTATTCGTCAAAAATGTGGAGTATCTTAGAAGTGAAGGCACATATTTCTACGGAGAAGGTTGCGTGTTTTTTCGCAGAGTGGGCGTATTTGCACGGAGAAACGTCGCGCTTCTATGAGGGGGGTTTTCCGCTTCGACGGAAAAGGTTGATATTTATGTTGAAGCTTGATAAGATTTTATGGAGAACGTTCGTATTTTCACGGACCGCGTGCGTATTTCTACGGAGAAACATCGCCGTTTTCCACGGAGAAGCGTCACTTTGGCATGGATAAGGGTCACTTTTCAACGGAGAAGCTTGATGTCCATGGAAAAAGTACGTGTTTGTACAGAGAAAGTGTGGTCTTTATAGGCCGCAGGAATATTCCCTCTAATAATTCTCTATATAGGACCCAGTTAAGGAGAACTAGGCCAAAGGGCACAGAATAAATTGCGTGGCCCAATTATTTGCAAAAATGACGACACAGTCCAAAGAGGGTTGGGGGCATGCACCCCTTAAAATTTTTAGAAATTTGGGTCTCTAGCTTAATTTAAACGTGTACTTTTAGCCCTGAACTAGAAGCCGTAACATTTAATTTGGCAACATTTAATTTCAAAATACTTCAAATATCAAGAATATCAACTGCTTTCTTTAAAAAATGCAGCTGGTTGGCTAGTTAAAAATTACTCAGTCTTTCAATACGGGGTTTCCAAAACAATGTGGATATTTGTGGTTGCCAGGGATAACTAGGGATTACGTTGAATCAGGGCGCTCTAAAACACGGGCGGGGAAACGCGCATATAATTTGGCGAGCTATGTGTGATGCATCAAAGGACTGGCACGAGCGCGCTTGGGTTCTGAAAATCAACAAAAACACAATTTGAATGGCGACCAAAAAGATAAAGAGTACCCGAGATAAATTCCTCTTTTTGAAAAGGAAGAAAACTTATTACTGCCATTAGAAACACAAATAAAGAACAAGTAACTCCTTCAGATTAAATTTGTTTTAATTATATATTGTCAAGGATTTATTTTAGATTACTAAAAGCACAATTGTTTACCGGGAGAGTTGAAAA
This sequence comes from Paragorgia papillata, assembly GCA_035771165.1. NCBI lineage: Eukaryota > Metazoa > Cnidaria > Anthozoa > Scleralcyonacea > Coralliidae > Paragorgia > Paragorgia papillata. The sequence goes on from JAWNZC010000268.1 coordinate 445,169, forward strand.
AATTCCTAAAAATTTACAATTTTTGAAGGGCGCACGCCGTTAAAATCATGTTTTCTCTGCGAATCGGTTGACAAAAGTGAATTGGAATACACCAACGTAAAGACAATTAAATAGGCTTTCAAACTGACATAGTCACCGAACGTGCTTTTTTGTGCTTTTTTCGTAAAATTGACATTTCGCCAACCCATTTTTGAAAATTTTCTTTTCCATTCTCGCCACTGACTATATAGCTTTATAAACTGAAAAACTGCTAACACTTTCAAGTTTAAAACCCCTTGCTTCTTTTAAAGAGCAATCACATGAATATATACACAGTACTAAAACCCTATTACCAATAGTGTTAAACATACGAGGAGAACTTTTAAAACAAATTTCAACCAAATGATGTAAATAAAAACGCCAAAGTTTACTACAAGTCTGCATCACTATGTCTGCATGCGACTCAAGCTAGTTTACGACGGTATAAAAAAGATTATAGTATTCTTTGTTTGCCAAATTTTATGTCCACAGAAATACTATATATAGACGTTAACAAGCTTGCTCAAATTTTAGCGGAAAGCATTTAAAAGAAACAATAAAAATCGAGAACGTTTTCGGCTTTGTGTTTATATCCAGAGTAAACAATCTTATGCAGTTCAGCACATTTTGTTTAGATAATATCATAACACTTAAAGAAAAAAACATGAAACTAAAAAACACTCTTACGTCCATGCATGCAGATTAACATTATATATGTGTACGAGAAACTGGTAACTACAATTATTGCATTTTGCAGACAAAATTCGATCATACTAAGCTTATATCTGAAAATTTATATATTACTGTTGTCGAATGCCGAAGACAGTACTCTAGTCAAATCCGTACAGCACAAGCGACCAACAACGTACGATAATATAGTTATAGATATTTTACATACAAAAAGAGTACTGAAGTGTCTCTTACCATCTACTTCTGTCTCCGTTTTAAACACATCTGATCAGTCAAGTCCATTATTTACAGATTACAGTAATAAGATACAGTTGGTAATCACGGCCGCTTGAAGTTTGACTATTTTTTTTGTAGCTCCTAAAGTTTGAGATTCATTCAAGACTATATAACTAATATGTATAGGTATATATAATTCATCAAAATAACATTTATAGAGCAAATAAAGCAAGATTACGACTTAAAAAAAGCTGGAAACGACACATATACTTGGTAGCATGGAGGTTTGACTTTCACAGACCACAAGTACAGTCTTCGGCTTCGTCTTGAGGTATCTGAATCAGCCATATAAACATGCAATTATAGTGAATCTTTTTTTTTCATCATTACTGTAATTTTTAATGCGGAGGTTTCTTAGCATCTTCTTTCAGCCGTCTCAGTTTTCTTCGCTCATGGTTTCTTCTACTTTCGAAAATGAAGTTAAATCGAAGCTCGAAGTGATATATGCGGGGGGTACGCGCATCACACATAGATCAGGGCTCCCATTGCCGTTTCCCCGCCCGTGTTTTAGAGCGCCCTGGTTGAATATTAATGTTGCGTGTTGACCATATATGGAGTATTTGTGAAGCAAAACCAAGCTAGCCAACTCAAAACTGAAAAAGCATACACGAAGGTTAAGCTTCGTCTTTTTTTCCTGTAATTAACCGAAGTTGAGAAGAACTAAAGAATAGCAATGTCTTCAGATGATGGCGGCTCAAATGTTATTGAAGATTTAGGGGTAAGTACTGTCGTATAACTTTCTATTTTTTCAACATGAAAACATACTTCAAGCTCGACGATGAATGAAAAACAAAATTCTATTCTTTTGTTCCAGTCGCTAGTGTGAATGTTTTTTTCCATTAAAGTCCAGAAAAAGTATAAATAAAGTACAGTTATACGTAGGCAGTGTTTTTGATAGAGCAAAGTAAAAAGGTAGTAAATAACTGCCGAAATTTTTAGCAACGAAATGTTGACTTTTCGAGCAGAGCTTTTTATTAGAGTAATGGAGCTTCGCTCGAAATATCAGTATTCCGTTGCTAAGAATCTTGGCTGTTTACGACCTATTCACTACGTTAAAATAGGTAAGTGTACATGTTTTTAAAGTGCTTAAGTTTGTCTTATTTGAAAGTACTTTTAAAATGACAGAGTAACATCTTTTGTAGTTTTTTGTTTCCTTGCTTCACTGTTGAGATATTTCAGTTTGTTTGATATGTGAAACTAACCCGTGACATCACAACGTGTATAATGACTTACTGGGGAAGGTTATATATCTTTGCTAGTATTAAACGGATCAGTTGAAAATGTGTTTTTTTGTTGTTGTAAGGGAAAAACACACATAATTACTTCGAAGTGATTCCGTCTGATAACAGCAAAGCCGTTGTGATGTCACTGGTTAGTTCCGCTTATAAAACAAACTGTGATATCTTAGAAACAAAGCAAGGAAATTAAACAAAAAAATGCAAAAGGTGTTACTTTGTCATTTCAAAAGTACTTTCAAATGAGACAAACATAATGTATTTAAGAAATAGAAAATGGCCGCCCGTGTTTATATAGCCTGATGCAAACACGAGGGTGAGTTGGGAGAATTCGAAAGTTTATGTTTATATAGCCAAGCACTGTACAAGAGACATTATTATACAACTGCATTAAAAACTGTCCAAATAACGCTAAAAATGAGTACAAATATACAGATATGTTGGATAGTTAGTTATTTGGATCAAATTTATCACACGGGAGACTACTTCATGTATGCTTATTATTTTGTCCTGGTGCAAGTCACGCTACTTCTCTGGCCTTTTTCGAGTTTTCTTTTTCCATAAAAATTTGTTGATCACAACAGTTGTATAATAAATCTCTTATAAGATGTTTTGGTGTGTAGTATCGCTGTATATTTTTACGAGTTGTGCCGTATTTTGACGAGCCCCTAGAATACAAAATAAAATCAACTCGTAAAAATATACAGCGATACTACACACAAAAACATCTAATAAGATCTAATATTATATATCTCAACTGTAAATTGTCCAGTCAGAGAGCTTGATTTGTACCACGTGACCAGTTGATATATCGTAGAATTACCCTCCACAGCGGGGTATAACCTGGAATAACCCGCCACAGACAGCGGGGTATTCCTGGTTATACCCCCGCTGTGGCGGTTTATTCGGCGTGAATGCCACGCACGATTCACGAAGCTGTCAACAATGGCGGAGTTTGGCGAGATAAGAAAACGTTTCGCCTGAACATTCAGATGTTGACAAGAAGATTGTTAGGTTACAAGAAAATAAGGATTCAGGGAATATAAAGAAAGCAACAAACAATGCATCCAGAAACCCTGAGACGACAACAGAATGGAAACAGACAATGAAAAGCGGACAAAAGCTAACTTTATTAACATTATTTAAGCTTTTTTTGGTAAGATTAATTGTTTCGATATAATATATAATTGATAGACCTTTCGCTCGGGGTAATATTTCATCGAATTCCCCTCGCTCCAGGTCTATAAATGCTAAAAATTACAGCGAAATGTTTCAAACAACAAACTTCTGGCATAGGCAACTAATACTTCCGCCATGCGTAATGATGCATTCATATAGAGTTTCTGCTGAGCTGTACGGTAAACAGCTTCGAAATATTGTATAAATGTTGCTCGAGAGGCAAAAAATGTGTTAAGCAGATCAACAAAAAAGATTAAAAGGTACCTTTATGAAGTCAAATGTCGTGAAAAAGGTTTTGATTTAGCAAAAATGAAACTGAAACACCTTCGGCAGTGAAACTAAATTACTTAGTTGGTTGTTTTTGAAAAAGAATGCTTTTTACTACTCAAAATGCTTATCTAAATAAAAAAAGTCTCTTTACTGGTGATCTCCTACGAAATCAGTGTTGTAAGCCTGATTTTAACCGTGAGTTTCTTTGTTTGGCAACAAATTAATATCAACCCGTTAATTTAGTCGGGTTTTTGAAGTAAAAATACGTAATTTTTAGGTGAATTTTACCATTTAACATGCTAAATTGTGTATTTGTTAAGGTATTTTTACACAATGTTTTTTTATACATTGGTTTGAGGGTGTTGATGTTTTTCTGTATAAAAATCCGTCAATTTCAACTCTTTTCGGCAGTTTAGAAAAACGTCCCGCCATCTTGTTTTTCCTCTACTAGCAGGATATGAACTGATAGCCTGGTAGTAGGGAACCAATCAGAATACGCAAAAGCTTATATCCGATAGCATGCTATATAATATATATATATATATATAAGTAATCATATGATAGCGAGTACAATTAAGGATTTACACTACAAGTGATATTTGAAAATTTTGCCAAAATTGCACGAGCCGTTCGGCGAGTGCAATTTGGCATAATTTTCAAATATTACGAGTAGTGTAAATCCTTAATTGTACGAGCAAAATCATGATTACTCATTTATTATATGCATGACAAATTACGACACGCACACTTCGTACTAACTCACGCCAAGAAACATTTTCACTCTGGCTGTTCTCTGTACTCATTTCAAATTATTTACATGGAATTTTTAGTTCAAAGTGTGCCACAAGTCGTTGGAAATGTGAAAACTTTCCATTGCGGAATTGGCCGCCATTTTGATATTTTTTTGTCGACATCGTTCCCAGGGCCTTCCCTAATCAGAATGAAGTAATTTTGTCATGCATATAATATATATATATATATATTTCTAAATCTCATTAATAATTCATGAGGGAAATTCCAAAGAAATTAAGGTTTAATCAATGTCTGTTTACCCCGGTACAGACAACATAGTCTCTCGTTATGTATGATGATATATGACATACAACCAAACGTAGTTTTATGATGTATTTCATCGTGCAACGACTGTCCCACATGTGGGGTGTTAAACTAAAAAACATATAAGGAAAAAAACAGTAGGGGTGTTGTGGTCGCGGTCTGAAAGGTGGGTAATTTTTCCGGAGGGTTGTGATTAGGTTTAGGGTCACCGAGGGTTGTGATTAGGTTTAGGGTCACCGGGGGGTTGTGGTTAGGTTTAGGGTTTCCGGTGGGTTGTGGTTCAGGGTTGGGTTATGGGGGTAGGCAATTAGTAAAAAAAACACACGCGTATGATGCAATACATCATAAAACTGTGTTTGGTTGTATGTCATATATCATCATACATAACGAGAGACTATGCTGGTACAGAACTGATATCCGTGTCTGTAAATGTGATACAGAACTGTTTAAAACATCAGTTCTGTATCACATTTACAGACACTGACCATATCAGTTCTGTAGCAAGTGTACAGACACTTCGCATTCAACTATCTTGAGTGAGGTACGCTGGTAGCGTCCTCATACAAGATGAAGATGCAAAGTAAGGCCATTTATGCCACGTCACTTAGAATAGAAAATGTGGGACTAATATTAAATTAAAGCGCATGCTCGTATCACTAATTTAATAATCGTAGCCTATTAAACCTTACCTCGAAGGTTTATCAGCTGTTAACATGATTTATTTTTGTTTAGTTACCTTAATAGGCGTTTTAGAAGTCATTTACAGAATTCGTGTCCGTTCTGTATCGGGATACAGGCACTCGGCTTCGCCTCGTGTCTGTATACCCCGATACAGAACGGCCACTCATTCTGTAAATAGTACATATATATATATATACACTGTTTAGCAAAATGTAGAGGAGTGTTTTATTTTTAAGCGACAGCCGAATGCATGTTTTATACTTGAAAAAAAGAACAAAAAGTAAACAGCCAGTTGATTGAAGGGTTTCAAAAACGAACCAAATTTATTGAGCGAAAATTTTTTAATATTGATCTTGTGTGAGTTGTAAAATCAAGCACATGGAAAATACTAACTAACTATTATGCATAGTTAAACATTCTGACAATCAAAAACTTTTATCAAAAAAATAGCAACTGTTGTTGCTATGGCAACAATGACGTTTTGAAATGGCTGCCAATTACCCTTCAAACTAATTTAATTGGTGACCCCCCATTTTTTTTTTAATTAAAACTTTTCTTGAAGTATGAGTAATCAATACAACGATTTAAAAAAAATATTCTCTCAAGCCGGTGACCCCCTTGACAGGGACAACTTTCATCCATGTAAATACCCCCTTAGTTGGTGGAGGTATATGCAGTCTCTGAGTGTCCTCTTGTGTATTTTGCTATAGTATATGATTTTTTAGTCTGTTAGTTGATTTGTCACTAGGATATCTTGAATCTTAAATTATTAAACCATTATTAAAGTTATTAAACCATTTTTATGTAACTTTGTGGAAGGATTGGACATGGAACAAGGACCAAGCCATTAAATTTTGATTGAATTTGTTTGATAATTGAGTAAGAATCTTAAAAAAGCCTGACTGTATATATTGCTTCTCTGTATAGAACTATAACCGAGTGAAAAAATACTTGCATGATTGCGCTATCCCGAGATAACTTGCCTCATGTGAACAGAACTTGATTCTTTATGATTTCTTCCGTATTACTAGGAATATGTAGGAGAAAGGAATGAAACTGGAGAAAGACACGGAGTTGGTAAGGCCCAGTTACCAAATGGAGACATGTACGATGGGCGATACAAATATGGAAGACGAAATGGCTTGGTAAATTTCAAAACTCTATTTTTAATTTCAAACTTATTTTCTTTTGCATTGTGTAATTCAAGATATTGACTGTAACCTAAGTTTTAAATTAATGATGACCATGTTTATAGCGTTCTAGACTATAGAGCAAACATAACATGCATCTGAGCCAAATTTCTACTTTTAATATGGGAAGTTCCCATTGTAACTATTGTATTTGTATTAGGCAAATAGAACAAATTATCATGCACACCTTCTTTCTATTCAAACAAGACGCTAGTTGGGTCAGGCGTTCACTTGGGCTACTGGCAAAGTGTGGAGGTCTTTCCCGAAAAAGAGGTCTCTCCCTCGAAATCTACCAACAACGTGCAAGAACACCTTGATGAAAAGGCAAAGCTGTTCAACTTTTTATCCAACTCCACAAGCAAAAGGAGCAAAGAACTTACAACATTCACTAACCTGAGTATCAGGCATTATTCTCGTCTTCCGCTAAAAAGCAAGTGGGGGCGAGGCTGGCGAGAAAACGAGAAATAAAGCCTGATACAATTCTTTAACTGCCGCTTTCCGCCCCAAAATGAATTTTCTGAATTTCCTATCGACGAAGCTTTAATCGCACAATCCGGCCGTTTCAAGATTGAAATTTGCTGTTTCCTTAGATATTCAAGCGGACTCACGCGGCTACAATCCAGAATTGTTTCGGAGTAATTCCTTCACAAGCACGTCTCTTATAAACACTCGTAGACGCTTGGGTGAAGTTGCAGTATATTAAACTCTTGCCTTAACCAGTACAGAGTACAGCTAGCACCTCCTCATTAAACTGGACTTTTTCTATACATTCGCGCCGTTCTTTCTTTATATTTTCACTTTAAACTTCCGTCTAAACGAATTAAACATCGTCTGTGACATCGTTGAACCGCTAGATTCGTCAGTTAGACGCTCTGTTACTTATGTGAGTCATATTAATTCATGATGGACCAATCAGACGAAAAAGCCAAAATCCGGCTTTTTACTAGCCTGCGTGGGGAAGTCTGCACGCAGGCTAGCTTTTTACATGCGGCCAGGTAAAAAATTGTATCAGGCCCTCTTTCCTTTCCTCCGCCTGCAAGTTTCCGCCCCCCGCAACCCGCAGGAAGGGAAAAGCGGGCCTGACTCTGTCACATTAAACACTCACACACGTGTTGATATTACACAAACTTGTGAGCGGTGTATATGCAAGTTTAAAATGTGCATCTGGTAATTTTATTGTGTTTTTTATTGAACTATAGGGTATGTATTTATTTATCCGAAACAACGCAAAATATGAAGGAAATTACAAAGATGGAGAAAAACACGGTCATGGAACAATGCTATATCCTGATGGCAGCAAATACGAAGGTGTGGAAAGTCATCACGGTGCCATAATTACACGAGTCTATATATTATTAGGGATTCTAAAGTGGCACTATGACGAGAAAATAGTGTATCTAATTTTGATTTCAGTAAAATATAACTTCCAAATGTTGAATACCGGCGTTTTCAGTTTCTTAATATATTGCCTCGTTCTCGAGATATTCAGGTTTCTCAAACATGTAAATGAGGTGCCTCGTGACGTCATTTACTCACATTTACAAACTGATGATCATGAGTATCTGAAACTAAGAGGTAGAAATAATTCAAACTTTGCACAAGGATAGTTATGGGGAAAATACACTCCAACGTTCACATTATGTTGTTTCCATGGATACCGCTTGCAAACAGGCGCCTTCCAATTGTAAAACAAAAATGTTTATTTTTTTCTTCATAAAACTACCTACTTTATGTAGTGAGGCAATTTCTTTATTTTGCCACAACGCATTGCATTGTGGTTAAAAATGCATTAACCACAATGCAATGTGTTTAAATTTGATCATCAAACTTAAGCCACTCTTGATTGCGTGAAGTTACACTTTATTCCGTGAAGCACATGGCCATGTGTCTGGAAATCAGTTCTACTTAACCAGTAACTTACCTCGTAGATAATGGAAGGGGAACTGGATAGGAAACTTACGAAACCGGAAACGATGCTTGCACAACTTCCTATGGTAATTATACACTTATAAGCGGCTAATGCACCTAACGAGTGAGTGAGCCCACATGGATAGAATCAGACACTGCTGAACTTAAGACATATTACACTATTGTTTAATTTCAGCAATAGCTGATCGTAGCCATGTGGGACCACCCGTAAGGTGCATTAGCTGCTTATAATTGTATAACTAGAAATTACTATCGCAAGTGAAGTGCTGCCTCAAATAGGACAAAAAAACATTTAGCCTACTCTGCAGGCAACTCTGTGCAGTCTGTGTCTAATGTCACATCCCCCTTGCCCACTTCACCCAAGATTGCCCACTCCACCCAAGATTGCCCACTCCACCCAAGATTGCCCACTCCACCCAAGATTGCCCACTCCACCCAAGATTGCCCACTCCACCCAAGATTGCCCACTGCACCCAAGATTGCCCACTCCACCCAAGATTGCCCACTCCACCCAAGATTGCCCACTCCACCCAAGATTGCCCACTCCACCCAAGATTGCCCACTCCACCCAAGATTGCCCACTCCACCCAAGATTGCCCACTCCACCCAAGATTGCCCACTTCATCCAAGATTGCCCAATCCACCCAAGATTGCCCACTCTACCCAAGATTGCCCACTCTACCCAAGATTGCCCACTCCACCCAAGATTGCCCACTCCACCCAAGATTGCCCACTCCACCCAAGATTGCCCACTCCACCCAAGATTGCCCACTCCACCCAAGATTGCCCACTCCACCCAAGATTGCCCACTCCACCCAAGATTGCCCACTCCACCCAAGATTGCCCACTCTACCCAAGATTGCCCACTCCACCCAAGATTGCCCACTCCACCCAGAATTGCCCACTCCACCCACGTTTGCCCATTCTACGTGAGTTTGCCCACTCCACCCAAGTTTTTCTCACCTCTTCACCATAAGAGCCCAGAGTTGCCTGTGAAGGCCTAGGAGGCTGGAAAGTCCAACAATTTAATATTAATTACAATAGACAGAGTATACACATTTCTTCTATGTTTTTTTAATTATAAATTGAAAACTACAAGTTTAATACCATATATAATTTATCGTTTGACATGATATGGCAAGGGTTTTGACAGGATAAACACACAAATAATTATTAAATAATCATGCCTCTTGCTCTAATGCTGTGGCAAAACTGTCAATGCAATTCCAAGTGCTTAATATGTTTCGACAAATCTAGAGCTTTCATAAAATTATACAGCAATGTACCATTGAGCCCATCAGATTACTTTGCAGACTTTGTATAAGTAAAAATACACACACGCAGATAGTAGCGTCTGATCAGAATGCTGATCAGTGCAAACACAGTAGGGACCTTAAGCAAGCTAGGACGACGACGGCAAATAAGTTATTACATTTAAAAGAAAACATGGATCAGGACATCGTATATTGTATGCTTTATGTATTTTGTAAGATCTTTAAAAGGTTGCCATAGCTTCGACAACAAGACGTATGATAGATTAACGCTTAAGTAAACTAACGGTTTTTGCCGTTCCTTGCCACGACGTCGTCTTGGAAACGTGAAAACGCTTCAGTTGACGTTGTATGTGCGATGAGGACGGTGTTGGGATTACTCTTGGGACTGCAAATTGTTCAACGCTTTGTTTTGGTTGAAAAATACTATTGTACTTGGGTCGTCGTTGTGACGTTCGCGTTGTGCTTGCTCCCTAATGAACCCACACCAATAAACACCTAAAAATAGAAGAAAACAACCGTGAGGTCTCCTACCAAGAATTACAAGAAACACACACAGTTGTCAGTTGTAGAAACTGATATCTTACCTCGACAAGATAAACTCTCCAGCACAGCTTAACTCGTGGCATTTCCAGTTCAAATATCGAGCCATTCATTGGCCGTAAAACGCTACGTCACAAAACGTCATAAATCTTAACATACATACATCTCGACGGCATTTTTCACAAATCGACATTATTGTTGACCATACATAACTCGGCAAGCCAAGATGTGCAAATATCGCTTCCGGTTTCGTAACATCGTTTTAAGTTTCCTTTCCAGTTCCTCTTCCATGCATTATCTATGGTTACCTTGATAATTGGAACTAGTATTAAACCTGATAACAGGCTTAATTTGTGAACGAGCAACTTGCCAACTTACTTGACAAACGACTTTAGCCGACTAACCGCTGTTGAAGCTTCCAGCCATATAAATTTAATTATGAAGCACAGCAAAAAGATATAAAGGAAATTAAGAAAAAGCAACGCATGAAAATGTGTAAAAAACACACCAAAGAAATGATAGTTTATATTAATTGATCTTACAATGCTAATTGTGAACATGGCACATATACTATATTCATACAATGATGAATCTTTACTGCTTGCTACAAAAGGGCCCCTATTAAATTGCCCCTGAGTTTTACTGAGCTTGAGAAGTGAGCTTGTAGAATTCAGATAAATAAAACACTGTAAATAAAACATCCGATAATCAACATTGTGTTCCAAAACAACTCTTCAAAACACTCTTTACATCCACTTATTCAACATAGTGCGATACTCACACTGTTTATTGCCTATATACTAATGAGTGTTTTCATTTATAACACTTAAAGTTTCATTCTCGGTAAAAAAAGACTGATTTCTTGGCAGACGAGTTTCACTCGCGGTGATAAATCCTACAACATGCAGTTTTATTGAGTGAAATGCCTAAAGGGTATCGGGGATTTTCGGTATTGCGGTATTTTTCCTACAGTATTTCGGTAATTTTGTTTTATCAATTCAAGCGGGCAGTTTTGGTATTCATTTAATTTTCGACGGCGGTACTGCGTTTTTTTTTATGATTTTTTTCGCGGTATTTCGGTTTGGAGCACCCCCAATGTCGCCCTCCTAAAGAACTTGATATTTGAGGGGGGGAAATGACGTAAACGATTATTTGTTAAATTTCATCCTAATCTTCTTCTGATTTTTTTCTTATTATATAGTTGTTTTGTCATAACATTTTTTATTCTTAAATTATTAATAATTATGAGGTAAATTTAAAATAAATAGATATTTAATCAGCATTTAAAACAACCCTTCAAAACGAAGTTTACCTGTCATAATATGCGTTGGCAGCGTACAGGGTAATCCCCATCACTACTTCGTGATTCTGCTAGTGTCTTAAATACTCAGTAGTACTAGTTCCAACACATATATTTCAACATTTCAAGTTCATGAAAAATCCGCGGTCTGAGTCCGTGGGTCAGTTTATTTTCTGTAAATGTTAAATTCAGTAAATGAAATCCGTGTGTCAGTTTATTTTCAGTAAATGTTATATTTTTTAATTTAATTTAATTTTAATTGATATATATATATATATATATATATATATATATATATATATATTGTTAATTACTGAAAATTTATTGGAAATAAATCTTTAATTATAAAATATAACATTTAAAATTAAAATATATATAAATTAAAATTAAATTAAAAAATATAACTTTTACTGCAAATAAACTGACACAATGCGACTTGTAGCCCGACAAGTACTTGTGACACACACAACGGAGTGACTAGTTCCCAGGCGTAGAAATATAGAAAACAAGAGAGGCTCTGGGGACGAGAATGCCATCTGAGTTCCAACGGCTCAATGCATGGCGAGAGCGTCCGTTGTGCATGGGTTCGATTCCCGTCTGGAGCTCAGAGTTTTCTCTGAGTTTAATTTACGACAGCTTGTACAGCAAAAACATACGAAAAAACTTTACGCAACTCAAGCTGAAAACACTAATAACGTACAGAAATACACACTTCCTTATCTTGATTATAATTCTCCCTTATAGGTACTTGGGAACACAATAAACGTCAGGGCTATGGTACATATTATTATGTCAATGGAGATAAATACGAAGGAGAGTGGATGAGCGACGTAAAGCATGGGCAAGGCACTTATGATTATAATCATTGTCAATCTCAGGTATTTAAATGCTTTGTGGTGTTCACTGCATATGTGGGTGACATGATTAACATATACTTGAGTTAACTTTACGTTACGTTGTGAAACTTATGTTACGTTGCGAGACTTTGTTACGTTGCGAGACTTATGTTACGTTGTGAGACTTACGTTACGTTGGGAGTTCTTACATAGCGTTGTGAGCTTAACGGTACGTTAACGTTGTGATTTCTTACGTTACACGTTGGGAGTCCTTCCGTTGCGTTAGAAAGGCGATTACACCGGAGATCGTTGCTGCAAGTTTTTCTCATCTTATTCTTAAACCATGCGATCAAGACATCAAGTAAATATCTCACGAAAGTATTGAAGCTATAGCTTCACCAAATTGACCTAATCCATTCGACTGCATACGTCAGAAAGATAAAAACAGCGGCAAAAATCGCCGGTGTAAACGACCCCGCTTAAGATCTACATTTTGTTGCGACATCTTGCGATATGTTGTAAGACTTATATTTCACTTTGCAAGACTTTTAATTGACTTTGGTGAAAGAAAATTTGGAGTGTATATTCTACACTCGAAATTTCCCTCCACTAAAATTACCTAGTACATCCTGTTCAATCGAGTGAAATGCCAAATATTACTTGTAATATCCCCAATTCTACTCCCGGCATTACCACATTATATATATATACAGAACTCGTGGCCAAGCTCCTGGCAACGGCTTCCGTAGCTCAGTGGTCAGAGCACTGCACTAGCATCGCAGGGCGCGGGTTCAATTCCTAGCTGGAAGGCATTGATGTTGCATTTTTCGCAACTGGTCCCGGTTTGGTCTTATATAATGTAGATATTCTACACTCGAAATTTTTCTTCACTAAAATTACCTAGTGCATCCAATTTAATCGAATTAAATGCCAATATTACTTACTGAGGTATGTTGCAACACCTGAATATGATTCTTCACGCGTGCGAAAAATTATTATCACGCGTGGCTGGATTGCGCTTCACGCATTAAACTTAAACGCCCAAGTATGTGTGTGTGTTTTTTAAAGTTTAAAGGAATGTGGAATATGGGAAAGCAAGAAGGGATGGGATCAGTTCAGTTCCCAGAGGTTCGATTTCAGGGATGCTTTCATTCTGGTCAGGTGAGTACAATTATACATCTGTAAACAAATAATAACGTTCATTGGTTACCATCCTAGACATAGATTTTTGTTATTGCTGGGGAAATGGAGGCAGGGGTGGGGTAGGGTAGAATTTGTTGTGGTCCGTGAAACGGTATTTTGAGAAAAATTTTAAAGTTTTTCAAGCATGTTTGTAACAGCCCATTGTGTCCCAATGAATAGTGCTCATTAATACTACCTTACCTTCACATGATGTGGATTTTCTCAGAGGTGATTTTGCCTAGAAGGAATGAGGCTATGATGGTTATATAAGCAAATCAATAAGTAGTAATCTACCAATCATGATTGAGTGAAAAATGAATCAGTCACTTCAAAGTCCTTCGGAGGAGCTAACACCCCACCTTCTAGATATTTCTCAGAGGGCCAAAACTCCTTAGCTATACCATATACTCTACGCCTATGGTTACTACGCAGTAAAATGTTACTCTGCTGTGATGAACAAACAACGGTAGGTTGTTTGCACATGACGGATCTGGGAGACAACTTAAAAGTTCCGATGTTTAACAAAGCAAATGAGCAAAGTCGTTTAAAGCATTCACCAAGCAAAGAAGTGCAAGTCATCTATTGGCCGTTTATGTATTTACAAATTAATTTTTCTGAATTTTAAACTATAACTTGTGTGGCTATTATATTTTGCGTTATATTCGAAAAAGTTTATTTCAAAACCGAAGAAAAAATTAAAATCTGTCACCCGGTTTTGTTTTTATGTTCTGTTAAGGTAGCCTGGCACTATCACACTTGTGACGTCATACCGGTAAGATAGAGGTCTGTGAACATGCTAACCATGCGAGTTTCTCAAAAAGAGATACTCGACCACAAGTTCGACTCCACGACGTATGAAGGATGGCTTTGGTATTTTAGCTTACGCAACGGTACAGCCGTACTGTGGGTTTTCGCAAGAAAGTGCGAGTTCGAAAACAAGATTGACACGCATGCAACTTTTGGCGGGAAAAGTCGAGGAAACTCGAAGTAAACAACCTCGTTCACTACGCCTTTTTATGCAAATCTCGTACCATAGAGAGCGAGTTTTTTCTTTAGGGAAACAGTTAGTTCTGCCACAATATGTCACTACAATAGCTGCCAAACCTCCACAAAGAGAACTTTTCATATGGAAACCAGAACATTACTGTTGTTTTATAAGAGAGTTGCTGTTGATCGAGCCGTACATGCACAAACAGCCTCGAAAGAAAGAGGACAAACATAGTGGAAAACCTAAACAAAATGGAGCGGCCCAAGTTTCGTGTAGCAGTTAGAGAAGTTTACGACAGGTTTGAAAAACTAATGGCAAATTTTGAAAGAACTGAGAACGACGAAAGGTGAGCGTCTGGAATACAAGGAATTGATTACGACGAAGTTTAATGTGGTTTGACCGATATACATAACCGAATGGAGGATGCGAAGCTTATTTGGGAAACAGCAAACGACATGGAGAAACGAAAGACAGAAGAGGAAAAGAAAAATATCCAGGCAAACAAACTTTGGTGGCAAACGAAGGGCTCTTGCCAGACGTGGAATGTCATTTTTACAAAACCCAAAGTCGCTTCTGTACTCATCATCAAGCATCGAGTCTAGGGCGAAGCCATCGTAATTCCAGTATGGAAATATAGGAGCAGATTTCTCAGCTTCCTTTGTAAGTAACACGTACTCTTGCTCGTCAACACACGGTGAGTTCGAGTGGTAACCCAGTCCTTTGCGTGGATTTACTCGAACTCGAACTCGCACCAAATCTAAACCTCCCTAATAATGTCAACTTGGAGGCGAAAAAGGGTACGATTCATTTTTGTTTTGATGGGACAAAACTATTGAGTTTTAAACTATTTTATTAGTTCTAACTATTGAGTTATTGATTTGACAGAAGTCTGGATATACATAGCTCGTCCGAACTGTGGTTTGGCTTTTGCGAAATTGGATCTACTGCCGTAGCTTCATCTATATACCTTGTACTTCAATGGCGAAAAACTCACCCAAACACAATTAAAAAGACTCGCTGACATTCCGAGAAAGACATACCTCAAAATGCCCAAAATACTGCTAATACACGTATTTGCGTGAGTGTTAAGTAACAAACCAAAGCTTGACAATAGACCATTTGCACGATGACGTGAGATGGCGTTGGGTGACTACCACTACCAGAATGCTTTGCCAGTATTCTAGGGTTTCGGCTAAACGGAATGACTCAAAAGGGATCCGTCTAGTCATTTCACTGCTTTTCCAAAATATGTCGTCAAATATGGGTTTTTTCAATAAGCTAGGGGGTAAGCCAGATTTTGTATTAGGGTTTGGGGTTATGTTTGGTTAGGGTATCGAAAAGATTGCTAAAATCTTGGGACTCACTGAAACTTAACGACAAATTTGGAAAAAAATAATATTGGCGACATATTTTGAAGAAGCCACGAAAGGACTGGACGGGCCCTTGTGAGTCATCCCTTTTAGCCGAAACCCTAGAATACTGGCAAAGCATTTTGGTAGTTCTAGTGTTACGTGACCGCTATACGCAACAAAAAGTGTAACCTCAGCTGTTTGGTTTTTACAATTATTTATTTAATTAACAAGAAACTTAGAACAGATATTGAAAATGTTTACAAAGATTAAAACTAAACTAAAGTTCAGAAACTTATCTGTCGTCTGCACACAACGAAACAGCGAATAGGAAATTCCGGCAACAGGTTAACAATCCGTATGGACTTGAAATGGAAGGAATAATAAAACCAACGGAAGGAACTCCACGACTGACTTCGTAACCACCTTGATACATATAGCTCACTCTCATACATATGCATGCCTGATATATGTTCGATGGCTGCTTATATAGGTTCTAGAGTATGTAATTATAGTAACATACTTCATTCTATTTATAATATATTTACGTAATTACTAAATGACATCATAGCTGACTCATGCCAAGTCACAAGTATTTATACCAATTGTTTACAAGTAGTTAATTAACTGTCTTAGGATAGGCATATCCGTAACACTAGTCACCCAACGCCATCTCACGTTAAATGGCCTATTCCAATATTTGTTTGGTAATTAGGCAACTTACCACTGACCTATATATAACTGGACTGCGGGTGCTGGCCAAAAATTTGTCCCCATTTTCATTTCAAAATGGCGGCATTTATGGGTCCTTCTGCTAATGGTAGCGACCACTGACATGTACTTATCGCAGGAAAAAATAACTGATTCATGTAAATATGTGCGAGGGCTCCCCAGAGGTGAATAAAATCGTTCAGCGTCAGCCAGAATAAAATACTAAAGACAAATTCGGACAGGAAAGAGTTAATGCATGCACGGTTGGTCATTGTTAATTTATTGTGGAACGACTCAAGAGGCCTATTAGGAATATCATGATCTCGAGTTTGTCTAAACAAAACATTTCGGTGGTTCAGGTTTCTATGTATATTATTTATATGTTTGTTTTTGAGCGGCCCAGGAGACTTATTGTAGTTCTGAGCTAGCTTTCTGGTAGTCTGGATACTACACGAGCACTTGGCAATAAAATAAAGAAGACTATCAATACACATGGTCATGGAAATCTACAAACATTTTTTTGGAAGTCGCCAGCTCTATATATATAAAGAATCGCTGAAGTTCACGAGAAAATCGTAAAGAAGCGAGGCGTAGCCGAGTTCTCCTTAGAGTGTCTTTATCAACCGTTTCCAAGTGTTGTTATTTATAACTCGATAAAATCTTCATATTAGAGCACGAAAGCTTTCTGACTGACGGGTTTTGACGGTCTTCCACTGTCCCTGCAGTCTGATATAATTTGTTGTCCGGCTTTCTTGTCTTAACGACGGGAAAATAGATTACCGGACTATAAAATATGTATAAAGTTTCTTGTCTAAATTATGCAATTTTAAATACCTGTGTCAACAGTCCAGTCCTTAGGTATCGGTCAGCGACCGTTACTATTAGCAAAAGGACCACTGACCTATATATAACTGGACTGCCTGCTCCTATTACCTTTGAGTTAGGAAAAGTGTCCCCAAACCGTTTTCAAAATGGCGGCATTTATCGGTCCTTTTGCTAATGGTGAAGGTCGCTGACCGATACCTAAGATCCGGACTGATGACACATGTTTTGAAACCTGCATTTTGCTTGAGAAACAAGCATAAATAATATTATTATACGTATACATGGAAAAAAACACCGAAAGATTTGTTTACACAAACTCGAGATCATGTTCTACTGATATTCCTGTTTGGTCAAACAAATAATCCAGCAGGCCTCTTGAGTCGTTCCACAATAAATTAATAATGACCAACCTAATAATGACCAACCGGTGCATGCATTAACTCTTTCCTGTCCGAATTTGTCTTTAGTATTTTATTCTGGCTAACGCCAGACGATTTTATTCACCAGTCTGGGGAAGTCCTCGCACAGGAGCGAGTTAAAGTTGTATTTACATAAATATTAATATTAGTTTTTCCTGCGATAAGTACATGTCAGTGGTCGCTACCATTAGCAGAAGGACCCATAAATGCCGCGATTTTGAAATTGAAAATGGGGACACATTTTTGGGCAGCACCCGCAGTCCAGTTATATATAGGTCGGTGAAAAGGACCCGTAAATGCCGCCATTTTGAAAACGGTTTTGGGTACACCTTTCTTAACTCAAAGGTAATAGGAGCACGCAGTCCAGTTATATATAGGTCAGTGCAACTTACTGGTATGACGTCACCGACTATGTAGTACCCATTCTTCTAAAAACTCGGTCGTGCATCAAAAGGTACTTAGAATCTCTCCCCAGTAAATCCTGCGCTTTTGCTCCAAATTCATTTTCCTCTTCACTTTTGCGAAGTTAGAATATATCAGCTTAGGGAAAAACTATAACCTCAAAAGATATAGTTGACCTTTAAAGTAGCAAGTTTGTCAATAACATTAAAATTTAATAATTTCAATGTTTCCTTTTTAAAACATAACAGAGGCATATCGTCGATGAGATTATTCAGTTCGTTTAGAAAATAATCCGTACAAATATTTGTATTTACTAATGTTTACGATTTCTTTCCTAATTTTTGTCGTCCCCCCACATTTAGTACCCGGGAGCAATCCTCTCCCCTCGCCAGTGCCAGGACACCCTAACATTATATATCCTAATAAAATACGTGGACTGTTTATTTAGCCTGATGGAGTGGGAACATTTGTGTTCAAACGTGGTTATGAGCAGAAAGGAAAGTATGTTGTTGAGGAGAAGGTGAGTTGCTATGTAGTATATCAACAACGAGTTTGAGTGTTTTATCAGGAGGTCCAAACTCGAGGAAATATGATGAAAAGGCCGAGTGGTTTTATTGTTTTTAAGTGTTTAGATTCCTCTTTTGGAACGCGATAAGCGAGATGTTGATATGGCATCTCAGCCCAATTGGTGGTTTGCAATCAACCCTTGAGATTTAGAAGACAAACAAACGGCAGCCATGTTGGAGGAAAACATACTCCAAATACAATAGCTGCTAAGGCCCCGTTTACACTATAGCAAAAGTATCCGGATTCACATTGTTTTTCATCTTCATGGGAATAAAAAACAATGTGAATACGGATACTTTTGCTCTAGTGTAAACGTGGCCCAAGAGTTGAGCGATTTCAACTGAAAAATGCAATTAAAATGGGGTGTATTTACACGAGACCAGCCCAAACTCAGGACAGACTGATTTCGGGTCGGTTGCAGTGTTTTTACTATAGATCGTTTTCATGAGTCCAGCCTGAGATTCAGTTCACGCCGGCCTAATCTCAAGTCGCCTGCTGGACCGAACTGAGGCATGTTCACCTCTCAAACTCAATGCGTTGTTTTAAATGAGATTGGTGTCAAATCCACATAAAATAATGATTCTCCGGCGGTCACGAGCTGTAAGACAATTTGACGCAAATCTTGGAGTAACAGCGAAACCAAGCCTATATAGTTTCAAGCCCAGCATCATGTAAACACCCCTTAAGGTTTTATTCTGCACAGAACAGCTTTAATTATCTCCACCAGGAGGTGATGTTTTTATCCCTCCATGTTTGTTTGTTTGTTTGTTTGTTTGTTTGTTTGTTTTTATGGTAAGATTGATCATAGACCAAGTACCAAACCTTTCAATTTTGGTTGAATTTGGTTAAAACAGTTGGATGAGAAATTAATAGAAATCTGACCACAAGATTCTTCGTGTGGAAGAAATGCTTGATTGCGCTCATTATCCTTATTTTATTCAAACAATTTGCATAAAATAATTTTTGCATAATTTTGGTCCAAGTGCAATCAAGCATTTTATTCATTCATACGTGTGTAAGCCCAATCTCGTTCCCAGAGCCCACGTTCCCCACCCGGGAAACGCAGCATATCCTCCTACCTAGAATTACCAATAATTAGTAAGTGTGAAATGCCTAGAATTACCAATAATCGTTAATTTTAAAAAACAAATTCCCAACCCACCACCCCAACCCACACCACAACCCCCCGGAATCCCTAAACCGAACCACAACCCCCCGGTGGACCTAAACCTAACCACAACCCTCCGGGAAAATGTGCCAACCCACCACCCCAACCCACACCACAACCTCCCGGAAACCCTAAACCTAACCACAACCCCCCGGTGGACCTAAACCTAACCACCACCCTCCGGAAAAATGTGCAACCTCTCATACCCCGACCACAACACCCCTCTAGGATTTTTAGCTTTATGTGTTCAAGTTTAACATCCGCATGTGGGACAGAGAATTACCTACAATTACCAATTATTGGTAATTCAAGGCCGTTTCACACTTACTGATTATTGGTAATTCTAGGTAGGAGGACATGTTGGGAAACGAGAGACCCTGGGATAATCCAACCTCGTACCCAGGGCCTTCTTTGCTTTCAAAATGGCGCGAGGAGAAGACGGCCTGGCAAAGGCTGGTCACGTGACACCAATAATTTTGGAATATTTTGATGAGTGACTCACATTGTACCTGGGGGGGCGGTACAGTCACTGATAAACAGCGTATAGTTGGCTTGCGTATGTAAAACTATTCAGCGAACTATTTAGGCACTCAAGAATAACCAAATCGTACAAATAACAAGACATTCTCTTAACAAGTTTATCAAATCAGTTACTGACCGTGTTTAGTAAGAAGCGTCTACACTACAACATGTTTGCTTTATTATGCAAGCAAGAAGTGTTTATTAATATTTCAGTTTCAGGACTTTCCGAATCTAATTTAAAAAGTTTAGAAATATACAAAGTCAAAGTCTTTAGTGCTGATCTATATAAATGTTCGTCGATCGAAGAATTGTTGTTGATCGTATATTTGTATAAAAGTACAACCTCAAAGTCAACGAGGAGTCGAGGACAGCAGATTCGATTCGAATATGCCGTTCGAGTATAAATCGACAGATACAACAATTAAATTTCCACAAATCCAAAACGTGTGGACAAGAAACATAAATGTGCTATACTGGACGGTAAATATACTTCCAACAATCAACAGCATTCGAATATTTTTAGTGTATGTATCAGCACCTGTAACCGCAGACTCGCAAAGCGGGTTTCTGTTTATCAGTTCATGATCGTTCGTCGCCTTCGGCTTCATTTCTGGCGATTGACTTCAACAAATATGAATTATCCAGCAAATGTCGTAAATTTTGAAATATATCTAATTTACCGCTCGAATTTAACGTTACCTAGCGGAATCTGGATAGTATGTTCTCCTTGTTTGACTTTTCCCCAAACAAGTCAATGGGGTTGCTGGCGAAGCTCGAATTACAGCATCTACAACATCTTCACTGGAGTCTTGTCGTCCGACATCTTTGTTATTTTGGTTTTATTAATTCTACTTCCGGTCACTTCAGACCAACTCATGCTCACTATTCAGCCAATAACGTAACGATTTGAAACGGATTATCCCAGAGTCTCTAGTTTCCCGGGTGCATGGGGAACGTGGGCTCTGGGAACGAGATTGGTGTAAGCCTTATGAGCTAGCCTGGTTAGCGGGATGACTCGTTCTCTTTTTAAACATCTCTAATAACCCGCTGGCGGAGGTATATGCAGTCTCTGAGTGCCCTCTTGTTTTATTTTTATTTTCCAGAAAGAAATTATTGAGGATCAGCGTTTTGTGTACCGGACAAAGCAGTGGATATGTGATGGTGGCATCGTCTCCGTAGATCCGACTGAGTAAACATATAAACTGTTATATGCATTGAGTGCAATCATGGGTGTTCTTAGACCAGTTTGATTAGGCCGTTAGTCAGTGCATAAATAGCTTTTTTTCTACTGTTCTCAAGTTAGGCAGTAGCCAGTTACAACTTAACGAAATAGTCTGATAGCCGCCTGTCTGCATTCAGTTTTGTATTCCCCGGCTGTCTACGAGCGCGTTTAAGGTGGCTCCATACAGTTTCTTGAAAAAAGGAAAATACAAGTTTGAGAGTCCAAAACACGTGCATAAACGATTCGGAAAAAGAATAACTAAATGTTATACATAGTTAAACAGCCGCCGCCTTATTTTGAAAGCCCAGCTGCGAGATTAAAAGTGATGTCTCAAAATAAACCGTCCAGTCCTTTCCGGGTCTTTTCAGAATATGTCGTCAAATTTTTTTTCTCCAAAAAGCTAGAAGCTAATTCAGATTTCTGATTAGAGTTAAGGTTTTCGAGAAGATCTCTAAGATTTTGAGATTTGCTGACGCTTGACGACAAATTTGAAAAAAACAAACAATCAAAACTGACAATATATTTCGGAATAACCGCGAAAAGACTGGATGAGTCTATTTGAGTCACCCTTTTAACTTCGACCTTCGAAACTAAAGTATGTGTTGGAGAAGGCCCTCTCTGGAAACCGTTGGGCAAACATCTGCATTTTTGTCAAGTAAAAAGAATGGCCGCACAAAAAAGTGTTTGCACCAAAACCGCTACAGTTTTAATTAATACACAATGCTGTCAGAACTTAGTTGAGTTTTGTTAATATTAATATCTGTCTTAAGCTATTTAACACTCCGAATTGTGTTTTATTGTACTGTCGATATGCTCTGTATTGTGGTATCATTACAAACGATTATACGATTGTTTATTAGAAGTAATATTGGGCATTTCACTCGATTACATAGCATGTTCTAGGGATTTCTGGTGAAGGAAAATTCGAGTGTCGAATATATACATTTTAAGCTCTCTGCAACGGCCTCCATGGCTCAGTGGTCAGAGCATTTCACTAGAATCGCAAGGTCGTGGGTTCAATTCCTGCCGGAAGGCCTGTGTACAGTC
Organism: Paragorgia papillata; assembly: GCA_035771165.1. Lineage (NCBI taxonomy): Eukaryota > Metazoa > Cnidaria > Anthozoa > Scleralcyonacea > Coralliidae > Paragorgia > Paragorgia papillata. Next base: position 468,045 of record JAWNZC010000268.1, read on the forward strand.
GTTGAATTTTTCGCGGTCCCAGTTTGGTCTTAAAATGTATATATTCTACACTCGAATTTTCCTTCACCAGAAATCCCTAGAATGTGATTGTTTAGTTTTGTTTATTTAGATCAGTTTTTCAGTTTTTATCTTTCGCTTAGTTAATTAAGTGTGTTATGGTGACACTTGTTGTGTCAAAACTGAATGCTCTCAATTTCTCCTTTAGAAGGTAGGAGGTAAACCCACTTAGATAAACAAAAGTATTTTAATTTATTTTATTTTATTAACCATTTAATGCAATTTTGCTAAACTTAAGGTCTTCGTTAAAGTTAGCCTGCGTAGCTGGCGGTATTAAGCTGGTTTTCCACTAGGCGATTTTTTCGCGCGAAGCGACTTTCTTTTGTTCGAATTCAATAGATTTCTGATTAGTTCCAGCTCAGAGCTCATGAGACAAAAGAAAAAGTCGCTTCGCGCGAAAAAAGTCGTCTAGTGGAAAACCGGCTTTAGTGGGTTCGGGCGGCAGGCGGCCAACGGGAAATACCGTCTGCCCAAAAACAATGTGTTTTTAAATTCCGCCCACCGAATATGTTTGTTCAGGAGAACCAATCAGAACGCGTGAGCCAATAATAGCGATGTCAATGTTTTGACAACTTTCTAAATGTGATTTATGAAACCCGTGAAGCGTGGAAGAATAGCGAACGACGCGGCAGACCCAACACTAATTTGCCGTCAATCAAAATCAATATTCTGACCAATCAGAATTATCCGTCACCCAGCGGACGGACAATTCAAAACACGTGGTTTTTGGACAAGCGGTATTTCCAGTTGCCCGCCTACCGCCCGAACACGTAAAAACGCGCAAGCTGTACATACCTGCATGCAAGCAAGTTGTTACAAGGTTGTTCAACAGGCTGTCAATGTCACCGCTGTAACATACACGTTGTTGAGAACCTGTAACGAGGCTGATGACTCCAACAGACTGATGACAAGTTGTTCCAACAACCTGTTACCGCTCTGCACTTAACAAGTTGTTAACAGGTTGATGCTAACAAGGTTGTAGCAGCTTCTTGAATGAACAGCATTGTTACAACCTGTTAACAGCCTTGCTACCGACCTGTTGCGAACACATCCTGTTGACAAGCTGTGAGATTTTTACGTGTGTACTTCAGACCTATGTGCCCGGCACGTTGTCCGCCAAAAAGATATCACTCCAGTTATATATAGAGCTCACTGGGGTACCTAAAACTATACGAATGATGCCAGTGTCTATTTTAAAGTATCTATGACAACAAAATTAATTAGTTCGTCTTATTTGAAGTAACACTTAAAATTACCAAATGGCATCTTTTGCAGTTTTTGGTTTCCTTGCTTCGTTTTTGAGATATTTCAGTTTGTTTGATATGTAAATGTTACATGTTGTGCATAACGTACATGTGCACGTTAAGTTATCGGAGAAGGTTACATTAGTATAGGTAATAGCATGGCTTCGAGTGCAATTTGGAAAAAAACATGCACGAGCCGTGTTTTTCAAAAACTATCAAAATTGCACGAGTCCGAAGGACGAGTGCTATTTGAGGTCTTTGAAAAACTCACGAGTGTATGTTTTTCCAAAATTGCACTCGAAACCATGCTATTACTTATTAATAATATACATGAAATGTTAGACAAATGTTCTTCCGGCTACAAAGTTTACATACCACTCATTGCTCTACTTCTCGAAGCATAAATGGTTAAAAACTGCTTCGCTTTGTTCACTAAATACGTAAAACGTTTTACTCATAGCATCTAACCTCTTCTAGTCTTCTTGCAGGAACTTTAATGACAATATTAAAGCAAACTTCACTCTGTATTTCATCGAAATGTTCTTCGACAACTCTATGTTTTGGTCGCCATATTGGATTTTCTCGTGAGGAAAAACCATCCTTCAAAATCCGCATAAGCATTTCATTGGCTTTCCGGTAGTTTCCGGTTGTTTATTAGCCAATCAGAATGGTTAATACTCATTGAAATTGCACTGTATTACACCTTTTCTGCACTGTATTATATTGAAATTGCACTCCTCTCGACAAATCAGGATGCAGTCGTCATTTTGTCATGTATATTATTATGTCGGCTATTATACTGTCAAACAAATAGACAATTCCCATTATAGCAAAGCATCATGGGAAATGTGGTAGGCTTCACTTGCAGGCGAAATGGCCGCCGCGAAGCGAGCGTTTTGCTTGTGAGAAGAATGGATACTTTTAAGCACATTTTTTGTAGCGCAGGAGAATTTCGAAAAGGGCAATGTATTTGTGGGACTATAAAGAACGTTGTGTACCAAAGACAGCGAAATCAGAGCAGAAATGGACGAGAAAATTGCTATAGAGCTATTGAAGGAGTGAAGAATATGCGAGTAAATACGTTCCAGAAGGGAGGTTTCTCTCGACGTTTTCAGGTGAGTAAGCTTAGTGAACATAGGACAGCTCATCATTTTGCCTCACAGACATGTGTGTGTTGTTGTTCTATCGCGATCTCGTATTTTCTGAATTACCAAGTGTTCTGTAATGATTTTTTCGTTTGTTGAAATTGACAACTTTTGGCGATGATGTCTGTCATTCGTTCGATTAAGCATGTCCTCAGAAGACAATGTTTTTAAAGAGTCTTTAAACTTTTTGGCGCGGAAACAACCCGGTTTTATCGGTACTGGCACTGGCACTTTGTAAAAACACCAAGAAGAAAGCATTTCTGCCTGGGTTTCTACTGTTGTTTTTGATTTCTATTCTGTTTCCTTTGTTTCGGTCGGTTCATATCCTGTCAAATAAACCAGTAGGTTCTAGAACTATTGTAGGCTGTAAATATATATTCATAACTATAAATTCGTTTAAAACGTTGAAGATTTGCCGAGTTTTGTTGCTGTGTTGTAGGCAACAAGCTTTGTAAAACACCGGGGTGGTGGCAGAGGCAGGCAGGGGTGCTACACTCCCTGTTGGGGAACCATAGCCCCCACCCCCCAGGCCCCATCGGGGAAAACTTTACCAAGTTGTCAGGGAATCTGGAAGGAAAATTGTATTTTTGTCAATGGGCAAAGAACTTTTTAACTGATTAAGCCAGACAAGTAATTAATGCTTTTGTGAAATAAAACTCCAAATCCCCCTACTAGCCCCCCTGTTAGGGACCTTAGCCCCTGTGTCGGGGAATTCTTGGCACCACCCCTGGTAAAACAGTGACTTGGAAATTATAATTTAAGGCTATAGATAGTCTATAAACTCTGTACAACATTCTTTAATCAGATTTTTCTCAGTGTTCTCTCCATAGATAATATAGACTGTAGACAAATTTTAGTAGTAGTTTTATAAATCTTGATAATTAATATTAAAATTTTTAGGTAGGTACTGTATATAAATCTGTAAATAGTGAATTGTAAAATATATAATTATATAACTCATATATAACTGTAAATAGGAAATAGGTTTTAGTATTAATTTATAAAATGGATAATGAACCATGTACTTCAATGGAATCAGACAAAGAATTGACAACTTTAGGAGCCAAAGGAACTACATCTTCAGAAAGGAAGAGAAAAGGAGGTGGAACATCTTACTGTATTCCTACATGTACATGATAGCAACACAAAACGAAATCCAGAACTTTCATTTTACCAATTTCCAACTGACAGAAAAAATTTCCAACTGAGAAAGATCATTGTGGTTGCTCCAATGAAGTACATGGTTCATTATCCATTTTATAAATTAATACTAAAACCTATTTCCTATTTACAGATATATATATGAGTTATTGATATGCTTTTATGTAATTATATATTTTATAATTTACTATTTACAGATTTACACTGTATGTACAGTATCTACTATATTATCTACGGAGAGAACACTGAGTAAAATTTGATTAAAGGATGTTGTACAGAGTTTATAGACTATCTACCGCCTTAAATTATAATTTCGAAGTCACTGTTTTACCAGGGGTGGTGCCAAGAATTCCCCGACACAGTGGCTAGTAGGGGGATCTGGGGGGATGTTCTCCTTGAATGTCTAGAATAGTTTCTCAGGGTGAAATTATCTGTGTTTCTACACAAGTTTTATTTCAATTCACTATTAAAGTATTACCATAGCTGACCGGGTAAGCGCCCTCCCCAGCACCTCCACAGTACACTGGGAAACTGATTTTCCAGTGTACCAAGGAGGCACTGGGAACGAGGATGGCACCCTCCCCCACAATGTTTAAATTTTTGTTAAAGGTAGGCGCTTACATCTTACATGAGCAGTGGGTGCTTACATGAGCAAAATGTGCCTTATGTGAAAAACCGATTTTACATGTTTTAAGTCAACACAACACTCTGAAATATATATGAAAACAAACAAAACCATTTTAATAAGTATTCTTAATTATTAATATATTGAAACAAACAAAACTATATTACAAAATATTGAATTTAAAAATATGTGTTTATATGGTATAAAAGTCTATAATAGATCATGTTCATCAAAGCCTGAATCTGAGTCCAAGTCAAACAATATGTCCCCAAGTTCTCCAGGTAGGTCGCCTTTGTCTAATGCAGGAAAGTTGTCTGAAACAAGATCATCTTTGGTCCCTTTGTGAAGATGTGGTCAGTTGTACTGAGAGAATGTTTAAAAATAGCCTGGAAAATTACTTTTTCCTTAAACAGGGGGGTGGGTGCTTGCTTCAAATGGGCACTTACCTGGTCAACTATGGTAATTATTTGTCTGGCTTAATCAGTTAAAAAGTTCTTTGCCAATTGACAAAAATACAATTTTCCTTTCAGATTCCCTGACAACTTGGTAAGTTTTCCCCGATGGGGCCTGGGGGGGGGGGGGGGGGGCTATGGTTCCCCAATAGGGGGTGTAGCACCCCTGCCACCACCCCTTGTGTTTTACAAAGCTTGTTGCCTACAACACAGTAAATTTTCAACGTTTTAAACGAATTTATAGTTATGAATATATATTTACAGCCTATAATAGTTCTAGAACTTACTGGTTTATTTGACAGGATATGAACCGACCAAAACAAAGGAAACAGAATAGAAATCAAAAACAACAGTAGAAACCCAGGCAAAAGTGCTTTCTTCGCTTTCTTCTTGGTGTTTTTACAAAGTGCCAGTGCCGTTGCCGATAAAACCGGGTTGTTTCCGCGCCAAAAAATGTAAAGACTCTTTAAAAACATTGTCTTCAGAGGGGACATGCTTAATCGAACGAATGACAGACATCGTCGCCAAAAGTTGTCAATTTCAACAAACGAAAAAATCATTACAGAACACTTGGTAATTCAGAAAACACGAGATCGCGATAGAACAACAACACACACATGTCTGTGAGGCAAAATGATGAGCTGTCCTATGTTCACTAAGCTTACTCACCTGAAAACGTCGAGAGAAACCTCCCTTCTGGAACGTATTTACTCGCATATTCTTCACTCCTTCAATAGCTCTTAGCAATTTTCTCGTCCATTTCTGCTCTGATTTCGCTGTCTTTGGTACACAACGTTCTTTATAGTCCCACAAATACATTGCCCTTTTCGAAATTCTCCTGCGCTACAAAAAATGTGCTTAAAAGAATCCATTCTTCTCACAAGCAAAATGCTCGCTTCGCGGCGGCCATTTCGCCTGCAAGTGAAGCCTACCACATTTCCCATGATGCTTTGCTATAATGGGAATTGTCTATTTGTTTGACAGTATAATAGCCGACATAATAATATACATGACTAGAAATACATGAACGCAACAACCCCTCGCCCGCTTTTACATGCTTTTTTAAAACACCCACCCACCCCCTGATTAAAATAAGCACTCCTAATATACAGCCAATTCAAAAACAAACAGATATAAAAACAAATGATGTTAAATCCTTGGGATATTAAATTATACAATTTATGGATAGGTCGATATGATGACAAAACTGATTTAAATCATTTAATGAAAGTTGAACATATCAAAGCAAAATTTAGATTTCATTATTAAATTCTGGTTGTAAAAAATATATTGTTTTTAGGAGGTTTCAAAAGGGATTAATTTTAGCAAGCCTTTAAATGGCTTCTCTATGCATGTACATTTTGCAAAGGCAGTATTAAAAGTAATTAACAGCTCAGAAATTACATTTATAATAGAGTCTGAGATAAAAACAATTCAGTAGAATCGGAGTATTTTTAATAATAAAAAGTGCATGCACGTCCACCACGGTTAATATAAGCCTTAAAGGTAGTGTTTTAAGTTAGCTTTAGTTAAGCTGACTTATGGTTTGGATGAGCAAAGGGAAAGCACGAAAAGGTGAAGCTGAATATTGTTTAGGTTAAGCGAAAACTTGAAAACAACAAGAATCACACAACGTTCTTTATAGTCCCACAAATACATTGCCCTTTTCGAAATTCTCCTGCGCTACAAAAAATGTGCTTAAAAGAATCCATTCTTCTCACAAGCAAAATGCTCGCTTCGCGGCGGCCATTTCGCCTGCAAGTGAAGCCTACCACATTTCCCATGATGCTTTGCTATAATGGGAATTGTCTATTAAAATTACTTGATATTCTACATGTTTGGTGTTGTGCAAGGAAGGCCCGCACATGCTTCCTTTGAATTAAATTTAGTGTGATAATAGAAAAGATATTCACTACATCTAACATTTATATATCAAACAAACTGAAATATCTCAAAAACGCCAAGCAATAAAACAAAAAAAAGCAAAAAATTTAAGTGTTCTTTTAAATAAGACAGACTAATAATTTTTGTGCCATAGGCATTTTAAGGAAAAACAATTCAAAAGTGTTATATAACACTGAAAACACTGTTGTTGGATTGCATGCTTGCTATGCCGTTGCTAAGAAGCCAGTTGAGAGACTTCGCGTTGGCAACACGTCAGCACGAAGCATGTTTCCATGGTTTCACACAATCTCCACGCACGGCGTTGTTAAAATGTCATTTTCACATGTTTTTCCACAACCGGAAATACAAGAGCGTCAATTTTCCAATTATAAACGTAGTGGCTAATTAGTGACGCGGACTGTGTATATTAGTGTAATTGGTTCATTAGTCAGCTCATTATCTGCTAGCCCTTCGTGACGTGCGAACCTGCCTTCCTGACCTCCGAGAAAACCAAGTCTCAGAACATTCCCAAACATGGTGGCCAAGAAGTCGAGAAAAGCTATGAGGAAAGTTGGATCGAGGTCCAAACAATCGGTTAGCATCGATATGGTGAAGGACGCTGTGGCCGCGCTCGGAGATCGAAATGGTTCCACGATCAAATCGATCTTCAACTACCTGGTGAGCACGAGGAAGGTGTCGAAAAGCAACCGAACTCTTGTTATCCTGGCCATCGGACGAGGAGTACGAAGCGGAGTGCTGGCGAGGAAACTGTCCAACACCTTCGTGGTCCGCGTCGGCGGCGAGAAGAGAAAGGCAGCCGCCCCGGCCAGGAGACGCAAGCGCAAGACGAAACGCACGAGGAAGACATCAGCCAAGAGTAGCACTAAACGCAGACGTAGACAGAGAAAGCGCCGAAGTCTGAAAAAGAAGTCACGAAAATCCACCAAACGAAGCAGAAAGACCGTGCGCAAGTTGCAGAAGAAACGAAAGGCGAGACGAAGCCGCAAGACCAATGCGAAGAAGCCGTCGACCTTCAAACCCATTGCAAATCGGCGTTTGGCAAGACGGGCAGCCCGTCGCATAAACTATCGCGAATAAAAAAAATGAAACGAACTTACAATCGATCAGAGAAACATTGAAACAAGTTGATGTTAGGACATAAGATCTGAAAAGGACGTTTAAATGATAGTCATTGTAACGAAGCACGCCTGTATATAGACGACAAACCGTTTAAGAAATGATTGAAGCCAATACCATGTAAATACCTTGAGCTTTAAAAATGAAATAAACAGTTTGAAAGCATTAATCAAAGACTTTTTTTAAATACTTGCTAACGGATGACTATAATTAAACTAACGGGGGAGGAAAGAAAGAGAAATAAAACAAGAAATAAACAACAGAAAAATAGAAAAGAAAATAACAACAAAAGAGTGGCGCCATTTTGGGCCTTCGACCTTCTTCTCGAAAGCAAAAAAAAATTGGGGGATATTTTTCATTTTTGATATATGACGTCTAAAAACACTACAAAACTAAGAAAACATAACATTGTTTTCCACTGAAATGTACAGAAACGATAATTGACGTTTTTAAGTTACTGTCAAAACAATTTGCAAAGTCAAAAATTGAAATTCGCCAGCATAGTATATAGTGAACTGGAGTCGAGTTTTGTTTATCGATAAACATTAAATTAAGCAAATAATGGAATACTAACATAGACGATAGATAAATGGACGAGATTCGTCACGGGCGCTGCCAAGGGAGCTAATTTACTTTAGCGGCGTTTGTCGACCTTTTAGAGTATATATCTGCGCGCGAAGGCGAATTAGCGAGAAGAAGGAAGACGAAGATCCTTCGGCACAAGGTCGTTATGACGTCACAAACACTGCAATGGAACGGAACGAAAATCGCCAAAATTTCGGTGAATATTGTTATTTAAGCGAAAAACAGCTACAGAATTATTTTAAAATATAAAAGAAGCGTTTCTTGTCTAGGTTTGATAAAAATAATGGTATTATAGAAGGTCTGGAAATGCATATTTCAAACTTCGAAAATATACGATCGGCGAATCATGGATATAATGAGAAATTGTATTTATCAGTATTTGTACCTGACGATCGATATAGAGTCAGGTTTGATAAACTGCCGAAACAGAGAACGTAAGAATTTAACGTTCTTCAGGCCCTCTGACGAAGGACCTTTGCTCGAAACGTTAAGCCCCGCACAGACGACCAAGTTTTCCTTGACAAGTTCTTTGCCCGGCAAGGTCCTTGGTAACTTTCCTTGCTCGTGTGTACGATGAAGAATTTTTCCCCCAAACATTTTCCTTGATAATTTATAATTGCTCGGACAAGTTTTCCTTGACGGCAATGATCGCGTAATAAGCTTCGGGGATGATCTTGTCAAGTTTTCCTTGACGACTATATACACGAACAATTTTCCTTGTTCAAAAGCTGGCATGACCAGCTTTTGAACAAGGCTCCTCGTGAAGGAAAAACTTGTCAATTTGTGTCGTACACACGAACAAATAAAACTTGTCAAGGAAAAGCTTGTCAAGGAAAACTTGGTCGTCTGTGCGGGGCTTTAGACTCCTACGTTCTCTGATTCGGTAGTTTCATTTGCATTGTTGTTGTGGAATAACTTAATTATCTTCTCATTCCGTCTAACGCCAGAGTGCCAGACGATTTTACTCGTCAATGACGGACGTTTTCTTTATAATTTTGCTGAAACTACAAGTCTTATTTGCTAGTGCAATACTGTTGTACAGGTTTTTCCTTGTCCGTCATTTTTTTATATTTATATCTATTTCTCACTAAAACGCATTAAAAACACAATGGAAATCAATTACCGAGAGGTTGTTGATAAATGTGGTGGTGATCAACTCCTATAAATTACGACAACTTTTACTGATTTCTCTTTAAAGACTGATTTATTTGAGACACACGCTTCCATGTTTTCAAATCAGATAATAAACGGTTTTTCGTGTATAATAATAGAGAGCTTAAAGTGCCTCTATGGTCTGTGGGATCTTTACATATTTAAATAACTTAGGTTAAAAGAAAATGTTTCCCGAAATTTTTTCTCAAAAATATTAAATGCTCGCCCATTAACAGTGCTCCGAAGTTGGCCAAATCAGCCCAAATCGCGCCATTTTGAAAGTTAGACCGTTTTCTTGGGCCTGGGCTCTAATTGATAGATTTACGTCACAATTGCGTCACAGTCGGAACACCAACATTTCTTCCACCGAGTCTGAGTCAGACGAACCATCTTGGAACATATTGATGAATATATCTAAAGTTTTCATTGCTTAAATAAAGGTTTAAGAGACGCAATACCAAAAACACACTAAATAGTCAGAAGTTCGGTTCCGACCGTGACGTCACAGAGTAAACTCGCACCATGTCCCTAATGCACGGTCACAGTTAGATATATATAGAGGTACCAACTTTGAAGCGCTGTTAATGGGCGGGGATTTAATATTTTTGAGAAAAAATTTCGGGAAACATTTTCTTTTAACCTAAGTTATTTAAATATGTAAAGATCCCACAGGCCATAGAGGCACTTTAAGCATATTAGGCGTTTTTGAGACACGGACGGTGACCGGAAGAGCTGGAATACAATACAGAACTACTGAACCGCGTATTCTTTGAAAAGACTTTTTTACCCAAAACAAAGGCTATGAATAATCACATATCTAAACTGTTAGCTCATAAGCTTCATATTTATACAAAAATACAGATGCTTTATTTTATATTGTAATGTAATGAAATTATCCCCCTTAAAATACAAGTTTTCTACTTTAAAATCATGTTTATTGTAGTAAAACAACGATGACAGGCCTCAACGTTCTAGATGTTCCCGTCGTCTCAAGAACGTGAAAATGCTCTCAATGACGTCTTGTGTAGAACGACGACGGCGTTCACTTTGCTCTTGGGGTTTTAAATTGCTCATTATCATTGTTTTGAATGAAAAATGCTATTGAATTCAATCGCCGTCCGTGGCTCTAAAACGCCTGTATGCTTAAGCTCTCTATTATTTTACTTCAAAAAACTTATTAATAATTTATCCGTGCATAAAATATGGCCGTGCATAAATCCTTTTGATTTACATAAACTTTAGCTTTCATTTTCTTGACGTTATTTTCCAAAATTACTACGCCAATGACCTTAACACGCAAAAGGGTCGTTTTTTGAAGCAATTCAAAACATTTACAGTACGTGTATTATCAGATCTAAAACACTCGACTATCGTCCAGTGTTCTGCATCTGATAAAACACTGCTGTTCATGTTCTATATATTTTACTAAAGCCGATAATTTGTATACCATTAAGGTTAAGTTAGACATCAGTTCAGTAACTTCAGTAGTGTAGTTCATAAGTTATAAATAATGCTGATATAATTATACGTGCATGCATGATATTATACTCATATACTCAAGATTCAAATAAACTAAGTTATAAATCCTAAATTGAATGGAGCTAGTAATTATTTGACAATTTCTTCGTAAAACACTGTCTTAGAAGAAAAAAAAAGTTTTCCACTAGATCTTATATATATATATATACAGATCATAGTTAAAAAATAATGGTAATTCATAAAGGAAAAACAAAAGAAATCAGTATTTAATCAGTATCAGAAATCGGAGGAAGATTACTACAGTCAAATTTAGCAAACTTTGAGGTCGATTTTTCTGTTAAAATATTGATTCCTTTGAGAAGCTGTATTCAACACTCGTCAGTGTTTATCCTCCGATGTCTAAATACAGCCAAACAGGTTAAAAAAACTCTCGGCTTCGCCTCGTATTTTCAACCTGCTTGGCTGTGTTTAGAAATTGGAGAAAGAACACTGACCTGTTTTAGATATATTGCTTAAAAAATCATTAGTAATTTATGAAGGAAAAACAAAAGAAATCCATGATTGAAATATAGTGTCCTTCGTATATGTGGTATAGAGACGCGCCTATATTTAAGAAATAGAAAATGGCCGCCCGTGTTTATATAGCCTGATGCAAACACGAGAGTGAGTTGGGAGAATTCGAAAGTTTATGTGAACCCGAGCCGTAGGCGAGGGTTTACATAAGTACTTTCGAATTCTCCCAACTCACTTGAGTGTTTGCATCAGGTTATATAAACACAGAGCATCCATTTTCTATTTCTTTTATGAAATAAAGCTAAAAAATGTGCTGTGACATCACAACCGTTTTTACATAGCCTGATATAAACACGGTAATTGACCAATCACAGCGTGCATAAGACGCAATCTATTTTATGAATAGTTTTCTATACTAATTTCTTGTGAATTTTAAGGTCTTCGTTAAGGTTTCCATGCGGGAACATTTCGGTAAAGCGCTCTCAATTTGTCAGAATTTGTGTCACAAAAAATAAAATAAATATAGTTAGAAAGCTATTAATTTGTAGAATACAATGTGGTCTTTGATTTTGCGATAAACACAAGCCAATAATAGTTGCAAATTTTTCGAGTAAAACCAGAGAACTTCACTTGGGATGACTTATTAAGAACAAAGCGTTTCATTTTGTTTTTTACTTGAGTCGCCCCTATTGAAGTCCTTGGTTTTAATTAAAAAATTCACAACTAATATTAATAGTTTGTGTTTATCGCAAAATCAATTTTGTATTCCGACAAATTAAGAGCTATCTATATTTTATTTTTTGTGTGACGAATTGAGAGCGCTTTACCAAAATGACCCTGCAAACTTAAACGAAGACCTTAAGGGCCTGTTTATATGGAGCCGAGTTACCCGGCTAGGCGAGTTGAAAAAAGATGAGTGTTTATATAAGACGAGTTACTCGGCGAAGCCGCCCACGCATTATAATGGTTTCACATTCCATGAGTAGTTTCCGATTGTCTTCATAAGTGGCGCGTGCGCTGTTGTGACGAATTCAACTCGGCTAGCCGAGTTACCGAGTTACCCGGCAAGAGAGTGTTTATATGGGAATATTCTCATCCCGGTATGCCGAGATCTCGGCTGTTTTGCCGGGATTTCGGCTAGCCGAATTACCCGCCTGTCTCATATAAACACTCTGCCGGGATAGCATTGAATTTCTATACATGGCGGGTAACTCGGTTTACCGAGTAGCTCGGCTAGCCGGGCAACTCGGCTCCATATAACAGCATATCCTCCTACCTAGAATTACCAATAATCAGTAAGTGTGAAATGCCTAGAATTACCAATAATCGTTAATTTAAAAAAAATAATTCCCAACCCACCACCCCAACCCAGACCACAACCCCCCGGAAACCCTAAACCTAACCACAACCCCCCGGTGGACCTAAACCTAATCACAACCCCCCGGTGAACCTAAACCTAACCACAACCCTCCAGAAAAATGAATTACCAATAATCAGTAAATGTGAAATGCCTAGAATTACCAATAATCGTTAATTTTAAAAAACTAATTCCCAACCCACCACCCCAACCCAGACCACAACCCCCCGGGAACCCTAAACCTAACCACAACCCCCCGGTGGACCTAAACCTAACCACAACCCTCCGGAAAAATTATATGCCCTGTCAGGACAAAAGCAGGAAATATACTAATGCTCAGAAAGTATATTCATACATATAATCAATGCTTTTTGGTCACAATATAACAAATGTAAAACAGTTTAGCACTGATTTCGGTAATTTTGCCGTTAATTATGGCGCCATCAAACATTCCAAAAAACGCAAACCAAATTGAAGCACTCTCATAATAATTGACAATAATTGAGTAAATTGACAAAGCGCGCTAATTACTCGGGCTATCTGTGGTAGTACTAGTCTAGGTTTCGCCCCAGTTTGTGTTTGTATTGTATTTTTTGTGTCGTGTCCGCACAAAATTGCATTTTTGCACATTTTACTTCCAGCGTACAGTCAGCTGATCAGGCTTAACCAATCATGCGTGCTCACTAGCATCCTCGTTCTTTACAAACGCTTAAAGTGTCGATGGTCGAAGGTAAAATGTCGAAGGTTAAGAGTAAAATGTCGATGGTCGAAGGTAAAATGTCGAAGGTCAAGAGCAAAGTGTCGATGGCCATGGTCAAGAGTAAAGTGTCGATGGTCAACAGTAAAGTGTCGATGGTCGAAAGTAAAATGTCGATGGTCGAAGGTAAAATGTCGAAGGTCAGAGTAAAGTGTCGATGGTCGAAAGTAAAACGTCGATGGTCCAAGGTCAAATGTCGAAGGTCAAGAGTAAAGTGTCGATGGTCGAAAGTAAAATGTTGAGGGTCGAAGGTAAAATGTCGAAGGTCGAGAGTAAAATGTCGATGGTCAAAGGTAAAATGTCGAAGGTCAAGAGTTAAATGCCGATGGTCGAAGGTAAAATGTCGAAGGTCAAGAGTAAAATGTCGAGGATCGCAAGTAAAATGTCGATGATCGAAGGTAAAGTGTCGATGGTCGAAAAGTTGTCGAGGGTCTAGAGTAAAATATCAGAGGACGAGGGGAAAAGTGTCAGAGGTTTAGGGTAAAATGTCAAGAGTCTATGGTAAAATGTCAAGAGTCTATAGGTAAAATGTCAAGAGTCTAGGGTAAAATATCAAGAGTCTAGGGTAAAATGTCAAGAGTCTATAGGGTAAAATGTCAAAAGTCTAGGTAAAAATGTCAAGAGTCTAGGGTAAAATGTCAAGAGTCTAGGTAAAAATGTCAAGAGATCAAAGGTAAAAATGTCAAGAGTCTAGGGTAAAAAGTCAGAAGTCTAGGGTAAAATGTCAAGAGTCTAGGGTAAAATGTCAAGAGTCTAGGGTAAAATGTCAAGAGTCTAGGGTAAAATGTCAGAAGTCTAGGATAAAATGTCAAGAGTCTAGGGTAAAATGTCAAGAGTCTAGGGTAAAATGTCAAGAGTCTAGGGTGAAATGCCAAGAGTCTAGGGTAAAATGCCAAGAGTCTAGGGTAAAATGTCAAGAGTCTAGGGTAAAATGCCAAGAGTCTAGGGTAAAATGCCAAGAGTCTAGGGTGAAATGCCAAGAGTCTAGGGTAAAATGCCAAGAGTCTAGGGTAAAATGTCAAGAGTCTAGGGTAAAATGCCAAGAGTCTAGGGTAAAATGCCAAGAGTCTAGGGTAAAATGTCAAGAGTCTAGGGTAAAATGTCAAGTGTCTAGGGTAAAATGTCAAGAGTCTAGGGTAAAATGTCAAGAGTCTAGGGTAAAATGTCAAGAGTCTAGGGTAAAATGTCAAGAGTCTAGGGTAAAATGTCAAGAGTCTAGGGTAAAATGTCAGAAGTCTAGGGTAAAATGTCAAGAGTCTAGGGTAAAATGTCAAGAGTCTAGGGTAAAATGTCAAGAGTCTAGGGTAAAATGCCAAGAGTCTAGGGTAAAATGCCAAGAGTCTAGGGTAAAATGTCAAGAGTCTAGGGTAAAATGCCAAGAGTCTAGGGTAAAATGCCAAGAGTCTAGGGTAAAATGTCAAGAGTCTAGGGTAAAATGCCAAGAGTCTAGTGTAAAATGCCAAGAGTCTAGGGTAAAATGTCAAGAGTCTAGGGTAAAATGTCAAGAGTCTAGGGTAAAATGTCAAGAGTCTAGGGTAAAATGTCAAGAGTCTAGGGTAAAATGTCAAGAGTCTAGGGTAAAATGTCAAGGGTCTATGGTAAAACGTCGAAGGTATAATGAAATATAGTAGTTGTTTTGTCAGTATAATGGAAGTAGTAGTTGTGTTTTTAATAAGTAATTTTAGAAATAATAAGCATTTATAAATCTTCTAACAAACAAACTTTTATTTACAAAACGTTTCGGGGCACTGCCCGTTCTTCAGTTCTTTGTAATAACCTGAGTTCTGATTTGTCAATAGACATAATAATATATTTCTTTTGTATATAAGATATTTCTATATATAAGATTAATATATACTATATATATATACTATCGCTTTTAAATATAACTTTGCTCTACACCTCTATTGAGTACTTTACTAACTGAAGCGAATGACATTTAGTTGTTTATTCTGTTCGTTAATTTATATATAATTATATATATATAGTAGAAACTTACTAGTATACTATTGTAATGCTGCAATCTGATTGGCTATACTCCACTCGATATCCATTCGTCGATAGATAGTAGGAAATTGAGTACCAGTACTCCACGCGCGGTCATGCAAGACGACGATGAGTGAAAGATTTGTTTGCCTTGGTTTTCACGCAGAAACAATGGTTATGCTTTGTTTTTTGAAATAATTTGGAAGAACTAAGGTACACACTCATTTCTATGAGATCTCGAGTTCAGCCGTCACGGGAGCGGCCGTCAACTATTCACTCATGAAAATTTCGAGCTCATAATCTAATTATATATATATATATATATTTATATATAAATATATATATATATATATATATATATATATATATATATATATATATATTGTACTTTGTATTTTGCTCTATCTATAAATGGTATTGAGCACTCTTTAACATTTCGTGAACCAAAACTCACTTATATATTATATATATTTAGTATAATTTCATAGTGGAAAAGAGGCTTTCCAGCTTTCTGATTGGTCCGCTCAGCGGTGAATCTGAGGTGATAGTCACCGCCTAGCGCGGTGACTATCGCATCACAAGAAATTGTTCTTCAAAAGTAGTTTTGGAAAAGAGACTGGTACTTATTCAACACTGCACTGACTTTACTCGTTTCAGTCTCCCCCTCGGAGTTGTCATTTTGAAGTATGAGATTTTAGAATTTGTTGGTCCATTGAACTGTTGATTATTTTTTTTCAAAATGGGGTCTGTAGTTTTTGAGACAAACAAAAGGGCATAATACTGAAAACATTTATCACTGAGATGTTGTACATATCAAATATCGTGAAAACAAAACTTTATAAAGGTAAGGAAGTATATTTTCTATAATTCTTCGTATTTTTTGTATGTTTTGGCTAGGTTTTGGTCGTAGCGATGTGGCGAAAACTTCGTCATGAGTGAAGAACATAAGATTGAACATGAATTAAGTGCAAAAAAGCCATAACACAGGATCCAAAACACCAGAATAAAAGTCTTTTTAGCATATATTTGAATGTATGTACAAGTTCAATTCCAAAGTAGGATGTTGTTTACTCTTTTTTTGAAATTATTTACTGACAAAGACTGTGGCTTGCTAGCATCGTCTGTGAATAAGCAGAATCACCACTGTTAAAATGAAAGCAGTTGTTTAAAAGTTTTTGTTTCAACGTGATTGGTTTTTTATCAACCTCTGAAATTATACTAAAACAATTAGTCACCTCAGTCTCGGTGACTATCGGTGTATTTACCTCGCCGCTTCGCGGCTCGGTAAATATTCACCGATAGTCACCTCGACTTCGGTGACTAATTGTTAAATATATGGTGGAATATAAGTAGCATGCTGCGTAGGCAGTGTAGAAACAACAATCGAAATATAGTAAGGGGCCTTCGCTCGAAACGTTAGACTCCTACGTTCTCTGTTTCGGCAGTATATCTAGGATTACTAGGAATGCTCAGTAATTCATGATTGGAAAAAGCAAAAACTCGGCATGTTGAACCATTTGGACAGGATAAAATCAACTAGCTCAAAAAAACCTGAACTATTCTCAAAAATTTTCCAAATAAATAGTTGTGCCAGGAATTTTCGCCCACAGCTTCAAATAAAAGCACTTTTCTCGTCAATTTCAAAATCATTCTCTACGTCCGTATCGACTAAAGCGTAAAAATCCTCTTCATTTTCGTCATCGACTGTTTGGCATGAAGTTTTTAATTTTTTATAAGGGTGCACAAAGTCCAGAAACTCTCTGTCTGGAAGATCGTCTTCAAGAGTTTCTGACAGGGGTTTATTTACTGTTTCCTCCAACATGAGACTGAAGAATGCTGCGGTAAAAGTGCTCATTCCAAAAACCATCATGGGAAGAGGACGAGTGTAGCTTCCCTATATATGGCATAAACGGCATACGATTAATTGCTTGGTAAACAGACTAGGAAGATTGACAAGCCAACATATGGCAGGCAGAACTTAAAGTTTGATGTGCAAAAGGCGCGAAAAGAGTAACAAAATAAACGATATATAAAGACTTACCAGAAAAACGATAATTGGAGAAATAATACCGCCTATTCTTGCCGCCATTGAGCAAACGCCGAGACCGATATTCCTAAAAATAAATGCATAGTTTTAAGCTAATGAACAAACCGACAAACAAAAATTTAGAAAAGAGGGAAGGAAAGAAAGAAGGGAAGTAGGGAGGAAGAAAGGAAGAAAAGGAAGGAAGGAAGGAAGGAAGGAAGGAAGGAAGGAAGGAAGGAAGGAGAAGGAAGGAAGGAAGGAAGGAAGGAAGGAAGGAAGGAAGGATAGAAGGAAGAAAGGAAGGAAGGAAGGAAGGAAGGAAGGAAGGAAGGAAGGAAGGAAGGAAGGAAGGAAGGAAGGAAGGAAGGAAGGAAGGAAGGAAGGAAGGATAGAAGGAAGAAAGGAAGGACGGAAGTTTAACATTTTAGAGCCAGAACGTACATTACAATCAGAGCAAGAAATTTTGCCACCAGTCTAGAAAGAGTGAATAAGCATTGTGATGGTTTACCTGACAACGGTTGGGAATAATTCTGCTGAAAAAATATGAATGATGGAAAATGACGCCGCAATACCAAATTTTCCAACGACGGCAGAAATTGTAGTGAGGGCGTTGTAACTACTGAGAGCACCTGAAATAAATTGGAAAAATTTAGGTAAGTTTGTTGAAATCACGAAACCATCTGGAAAAGCAACTGCAACAAAGTAAATATAAGCTGGGGTGTAATGCTTTGGAATTTGCTTTTTTTGACATGTCAAAATACAAACCTGCATGCCCAATTTCGTCAATCACTATTATAATATATTGATTTTGTAAATACTTACTATACTTATTGACCGAGCGTGAGGTCTGTACGTAGTAAAATATCGGACCGACGTTTTTAGTACGGACCGAGTGAGCGCAGCGAAGTGAAGTCCGTGCAGAAAACGGAGGTCCTCGATATTCGATCGCTAGTACAGACCGAACAAGCGACGTCAATAAGTAGTTTACTATATGACTACAAGTGTTGTAAACTTTCTGTGAAAATTTGACAAAGGCTCGTATTCGCCAGCATCTTTCTTGCGAACTAAACCAAAATGTCAGATATGTTTTCCCATTTTTAAAGTACTTTACGTTTAACTAGAATCCTGAACTTTCTACCCCAAATAGCATTTTCAATTTCTTTGTTTGACATATGTATCCATGTTGTACGTTACGTAGTTGCATAAAAAAGACACATTTGAAATTCTATAACATTTGGGAGAAGTAAATGTCTTAGGGGCCGTTTATATGAGGCGAGCCAGCCCGGTAAGCGGGACAGCCAAGTAAGCGAGATAATTTCTGGCTCGCGTTTATATGAACGAATTTCATCCCGCCTACCAGGATGATTTTACAACAACGAAAGGTCAAAACAATAGATGGCGTCGGCATCCCTTTGAAAAATCATCCCGCGAGTGGTTTACATGGGAAAATGTTCATCGCTCTTACCCAAGATCTCGCCTCTTTCAAGTGAGATCTCGCTAACCGGGCTAGCCCGCTTGGCCATATAAACGCAGAGGAATTTTTAACAGGAAAATAACTACACAGTGAGATCTCGTTTACCGGGCTATCCCTCTTACCGGGCTGGCTCGCCTCTCATATAAACAGCCCCTAATGGATAAAAAAATGTTTGTAGGTTTACACCATGTTGTTTTGAAAGTTGTAATTCCTGAGCTTTCGGCCCATGTATTCGGGCAATAATAATAATAATAATAATAATAATAATAATAATAATAATAATAATAATAATAATAATAATAATAATAATAATAATAATAATAATAATAATAATAATAATAATAATGATGCAACCTCGTCCCCAGGTCATTTTGCCTCCACGTCGGGATGTCGGCGAAAATGGCCCTGGCATCGGCTGGTCGATTCTATAATCTGATTGGCCGGTTTAAGAACCCGATTAATTCAGATAGAGTATAATTTATTCAGGAAATTTGAATTGCAATGGATCCACTCTGCAAAGTTTACTCAAAGAATGGAAACGATAGCTTTGGTTATAGTCAAGAACAACATTAGATGTATGTTTGTTCATGACATTTACATGTCTTCTGGATAATCGTGGGAGTATCATGATGAATAATGCTAGCCCAGTTGCTTTTCTGGTGAAGGCTTCACATGAGTGACTCGACAAAGCGTTGAATATTTCTATTTATTATTCATGCATACGTATTATACAAAGAGCAAAACACAAAAGCCGCATAAATTTTCTTGCCATAACACCCCAAAATTCTGGGTGTCAGGTGACCAGCCGATGCCAGGGCCATTTTCGCCGACCTCCCGACGTGGAGGCAAAATGCCCTGGGTACGAGGTTGATGATGATGATGATGATGATAATAATAATGATAATAATAATAATAATGGAAACTTTATTAAATGTTTTTTCTTTTCTACATATACAATTATAAATCTCGCTTATTAAGGTAATTTACAATTGGCTACTTGAATCACAACTAATAATATATAATAACAACTAATGACTATATAATAAAACATGCAAATTTATATACAAATATTTCAAAAAGCTAATAATTCGGGATTTCCCCATTCCTTATTTCGTCAGCAGAAAATGTAATACGTAGTTCTGATAGCTATAGTCATCATTTTCCTTACGCAGTACATTTGGTGCTTGTTATCAAGACCAACCTTATCTAGCATATCTAAAAAAGTAGAACACTCATTCGCAAAAACACCAAGGCAGCTCATGGAGAGATTTATAAATTTTACATCATTAAAATGTTCACTTTGCTGTTTTACTAGTTCACTATATTTATATTCTTTCCGTTTGACGTTGTTTTGGAGGTTTGATTCAAAACCAACAGTAAGTTCGAGAACATAAAGACGGCCGTTTGAACAATGCAATAGCAAATCTGGACGATACGTGTCACCAGTTAGGATAGATGGGCTTTTGAATCCAGGTAGATCGACAAAGAGGTTTGAACCGTTAACAGTTTGTAAGGTATTTGCAAGAAAGTTAAGAATTGAATTGTGCCTCCATGTAAAGCGTTGAAGATACGATTGACAACCAGCAACAACGTGTAGTAGTGTTTCTGGGCTCAGACAAAAGGAGCATTCTCGACTTGAAGAT
Source organism: Paragorgia papillata (assembly GCA_035771165.1). Taxonomy (NCBI): domain Eukaryota; kingdom Metazoa; phylum Cnidaria; class Anthozoa; order Scleralcyonacea; family Coralliidae; genus Paragorgia; species Paragorgia papillata. The sequence continues at coordinate 488,722 of JAWNZC010000268.1, forward strand.
ATTCCCCATCTGTGAAGGTTTTTGCGTGTCGGAGTAGAATTGTTCACATAACGTATAGTAAAGTTATAAATGTTTTTTGGCAGTTTTGATTGAGCAGTTGACCACACCTTGTTAAGCTTTAATAAGGAGAACTTTGTAACGTTAGAGAAAAAGGATCCCTGACAAGTGGTTTCGAAGTCTATCTTCATGCCCAGAACGGAAATCTTTCAGAACTTCTTTAGTAGAGTTATAGACGTCGTATTGAATATTAGTATGATTATCAGTGGATTTCCACAGTTCGTTAATAATAATAATAATAATAATAATAATAATAATAATATACCCGGTTATATAAGAGCCATAAACATATTTAGTTTATGACTATTTTCGTTAACGATCTGGAACGTGAAATCTAGCAATTTGATTGCTTCCTGAGCGGTCTGGAACGGCGTTCCCGAACGGGGAGAGAATTTTATAAACAAACTGAAAGTCATGTCAGTATACATGCAATAAGAAGGATAATAATTTCAGAACTACTCATTGTTGAAATATATCATGCAGGTATGTTGTTAGAAATTGTGTTAAGCTTTCATTTGATGTATAGTTTAAGTTTCCATGTTATGTGAAACTTTTTAAAATCGGTTCAAAATGTTCGTAGCAATGTTCGTAATATTAAATATAACATTTTCTTCTCACAAAAATTATAGAATTTCAAATGTTTTTTTATTCAACTACTTAACGGACAACCTTGAGCGATATGTCAAACAAAAGCAATTGAAAAATGTTATTTGGGGGTAGAAAGTTCAGGATTCTAGCTAAATGGAAAATACTTTAAAAATAGGAAAACATATGCCATTTTGGTTTAGTTCGCAAGAAAGATGGTGGCGAATACGAGTCTAACACTTTGTCAAGTTTTCATAGAACGTTTACAACACTTGTAGTCATATAATAAACTACTTATTGACCTCGCTTGTTCGGTCTGTACTAGTGAAATATCGGACCTCCGTTTCCTGCACGGACTGTACAAAATTTCAATTAACTTACTTTTACATTTTGCGTTTACAGGTTGCGTTTACGCAACCGTGTAGCGCTATGTCAGCAGCACGGACATTGTTTTGCACTGACAGCTAACACTGACTATGTTTAGTCAAGCCACAGTCGCCCAAGCGTATGATATGCAAGAGATCGGTAAACTCGTTCTCAGGGCCACCGTGTAACACGCTGCATGCGTATCTATGTTTTAATATAATACCAACCTGTCTGTACAAACAAACAAGCCAGGCAAGCAGCCCCGCTCAAGGTCATGCAGTAAAATACACTCTTTCTTCGGCCAATCCTAGCAACAAGAAGCAGGAAAGCATGGGTTTAGCTTGGGTTTAGTTTCGGGCATTGTGGTGTATTTTGCGGGATAAAATGGAGAATTCATGCAGCGGGCTAAAATCTATTTCAAATATAATCGCCGACGCGAAGGCGGCACTGTTCAAGATACTGTTTACCGTATACTGCCTTCGATGTTTTTGGGTATAAATATGTTTTTGGCCGCGAACATGTGGAACATCAACTCTATTGTTATATTAACCATTTATTTGAAACGGTTGCAATTTTTCAATTAATTATATATTTTTCTCTGTCTAGTGCCAGACAATTCAAAACTGAGCGGAACTGAATTGAATTGAACTGAACCAAAAAATGGTGTGCGGGACATTTTTGGGACACACTGTTCGGCATTCAGGGAGACCCAAATGATAAAAGGGGAGAGGACATGCACTTTCCCAAGGGCAAGCCAGTCTTCCACGGACATAGACGATACTTTGTTTTATCATAGTTGAACGCTTTAATATGTTTTCGTTAGTATATAATTATATTACGACTCTTCAAAACATCAACACATGAATTAGATAATATTCTACCTTCACGTATGTTTATAGGTGATAAAAACACGTCATTGAATGTATTAAACAAGTTGGGTGTTTTAAATTCAAAGAGCACTTCAGCTCCTCGAGCCTTTTCTAAGAAGCTGCTCGTTCTGCCCCCCCCCCCCTTTCCCCCACCACCACCACGTTTTTTTCCCATGTAATATAGACGATAGAAATGTACTACGTGTACCCGTACCAACACCGCTGCCAAATGTTTTCGCATGCATGCGTGAGTTTACAAACGTGCGGGAAAGTGTGAAATAGCCGTTGCTACAACAACCAGACAGTGAAGTCAAAGTAAGACTCGATTATTGTGTTGAAAAAAGGAGCCATGAAAATTACGAAAGGCCATCTCAAAATAAGATATTAAGGCAATAACATGATTTTTGGAGGGCATATTGTTTATTTGCGGCGCAGTAGCGCCCGAGCGGAGCGAGGGTCCAAATATTTCTACAAGGGCCACAAATAAACAATATGAGCCGACAAAAATTATCACCAATAGCGCTATTAATCCGATTAAATATGTAGTGCATTATAAGCAAGGCTGCAAACGTATTTGCGGCCCGTCTATAGTTCGTCATCGGGCCCGCCACTTGCGAGTGTTTTCAAGAAGGCGGTTTGACGTTTGGCCTTGTATATTGGTGATAATGCAGCCTCGATCACGGCAAGTATAAACCTTAAAATTTAAGCAGTTCCCTTAAAAATTGCAAGAAATGTGTGGCAGTTATGCAGAACTAAGAGTAGCTCTTTCACGGGCGGAGAGAGAGACTGAATCAGCGATACATCAGCGGTTGATCAAAATGAAGACACACACGCCGAAAAGTCTGGACGGCTTCATTATTCTATGAAACGGAATGTCACACCATGCAGTGGCGGAAATTCACTTTTTCAGGTCGGAGGGCAAAGCCTCCGACAAATGCACGAAAAGCGCAGGCTTTTGACTGGGTTTTTCCTCCGTTTTTGTCGAAAATTTCCGACAAATTGAAATTGTGCCTATAACGAAAACTTTTCGTTTTATAGGCATAATTTAACTTTGTCGGAAACTTTAAGTTAATTTTGTCTTATTTGAAAGAACACTTAAAATGGTAGAGTAACATATTTCGCAGTTTGTTGTTTCCTTGCTTCGTTCTTGAGATATTTCAGTTTGTTTGATATGCAAATTAAACATTTTGACGTCACACGTGCATAATGAGTTATCGAAAAAACGTTATATATCTTTGCTATTGTCAAATATAATCACTTGAAGATCTACATGTTTAGTGTTCGGGGCGAAACACAGCCACACATGCTGCCACCGAATTAATTTGGTTTGATAATACTGTAGCAAATATATAATAGCTTTTTTCGATAACTCATTATGCGCATGCGACGTGACGATGTTTAATTTGCATATCAAACAAACTGGAATATCTCAAGAACGAAGCAAGGAAACGAAAAACTGGAACTGGAAAAGATGTTACTGTATCATTTTAAGCGTGCTTTCAAATCAGACAAAGCGTTAATTTTCGTTTCATAGCCACTTTAACGTGTACAGTATGTACTCACCAATTAATCACACAAAATGAGACAAAGTAAGCTGGAAGCTCAATGACAACAGAAAGGAAGAAATTGATGAAAATGTTTCCACCGATATTCTTTGTATTTAAAGATAATCCATAATAAACCAAGCTGTTCATAAACCTACACAACAACACAAATAAATAGAGAATGGTACATAAATGTGTAGAAATATAACATCTATTTCTAGTGTTGCGAACAAGTGAGGTATCCTGTTCAATACGGGAAATAATTTCATATTTCCACACATCCATGTATTGTTCTGTTTATTTTATATATAAAGTCATATTGCCCCACAAAAATAGAGCAGTTTCATGATAATCGACGCATGTGAGATTATAGATTTTATTAGTGGCGGAAGAATCAATGCACCAATCTATAATAAAGAGTGTTTGAGACGCTATTGTACGATACAATTATTCTTGTAACTCCGTCATCGACCATTAACGTCACTATTGCATAACAAATTGAAAGACCCTTATTAAAGCGTGTAATACGCTGTACAATGATCAAGATCGTTGAAAGACAAGTTGCGCACACCATTGCAGTGTGTACATGATGTGTAATTGTCTACATCGAGAGACGAGTTGCCCGAACCATTGCAGCGTGTAACATCTTGTGCAATATTCAAAATCGTTGTGAGACAAGTTGCACCGCAAACCATTGGAGTGTGTAAAATGCCGTGTAATCTCAAGCTCGTTGCGAAACAAGTTGCATGAACCACTGCAGCGTGTAACATGCTGTGAAATGGTTAAGATCATTGAGAAACAAGTTGTATGAACCATTGCAGAGTATAACATGTTGTGTAATAGTCAAGATCATTGCCCGGCAATTATACGACGCATATGCATGGCAGCGTATAACATGCTGTGAATGGTCAAAACCATTGAGGGGCAAGTTGCAGAAACTATTGCAGCGAGTAACATGCTGTGAAATGGTCAAGATCATAGCTGTGCTATTGGTTCGATTAATCAAATGAGAGGCAAGTTGTACGAAACATTGCCGCCCGCATAGACGTACGAAGAGGGGCTGAGCAGAATATTTGCCCAAATGAACTGTGCCCAACATCAAATGACGTCATCGCGGCGTTACCTCTTTGGCATGGATCATCATTGGTATCGAGATTCTCAAAAATTGCCTTCTTGCTATTGAGAAATTGACTGTAAACGCCATAGAATCTGATGTAAAATAGTTGCATTGGTTGGAGAACTGCGGAAGACAACGTCTGCAAATGCACACAGAACATCTTGATCACTGCCTCTTCAAACCCAGCTTGATCTCATTACATGAAGTGACAACTTTGTCAATGCGCGTAGTAGCAGGTGATACGAAATCAACGAAAATGGTCTTCTCAGGCTGTTCGGTACTACAGCACTCACTAATCAGAACGGTTGCGTTCTAACAGTGACTGAATCGACTGATATTCTTAGCCAAGCACTAGCAAAGAAAGGTGTTGTGAAAGCTTTTTGCCGCGACGTCATGTTGGGGCAAGTGTAGGGTAGTCTGGATGCATACTCCCCCAGAAAATTTTGAATTTTGAAACCCCAGAAACGTATTTTCTGCCATTTCTGGGAGGTATTTTCTGCATGATTAGCTTCCAATACCATAAAAAATATTCAGACTTTTGAGGTGATTTTTGTGTCCACACGAATATGTATCAAGATAGCAAATTAGTGTGTGTACAACGGTTGGTTTTAAGCTCTGAATCAAAGTGACCAACAGAAGTCTGTGCGTGACCACATCAGACCGAAGCTCTCTTGATTACAACATCTAGGTTTGGTAATTGAATAGGCATGCAATAGCGAAAAAGGACTGGAGCGATGACATCGAAGATTTCACAGTGGTAGAAGACTACAATTAAGCAAACTACTAAAGGTTTATAACAAACGCAGACGAACAGAGGCTTGGCTTGGGTTATATTAACCCTAACCTAGGGCCTTTTTGAAGATTTTAACTTATAAACTAGTGAACATCATAAATACAACTCAGTTTCGATATGTTAAAATATTAATGACAAGACCATTTCTGCCCGAAAATAACTGGGAGGCTGCAGTCCCCCAGCTCCCCCAGCTCACGTTCACATTTTGAACGAGCTTGTCAAAGCTCCTTGGCGACACGTGATTAAATAAATTATTATTATTATTATTATTATTATTATTATTATTATTATTATTATTATTATTATTATTATTATTATTATTATTATTATTATTATTGTATGCATGACAAAATTACTACATTCTGATTGGTTGAGAGGAGTACAATTATTTTATTAATTGTACTGTGTACAGTACAATTAATAAAAATAGAGAAGGCCCGGGGAAAGATGTTGACAATAAATTCAAAATGGCGGCCAATTCTGCAATGGAAAGTTTTCACATTTCCAACGACTTGTGGTACACTATGAACTAAAAATTCCATGTAAATATTTTGAAATGAGTACAGAGAACACCCAAAGTGAAAATGTTTCTTGTCAAGTAATGAAACAAGATGTTTTTAAAGGCGTGAGTGAGTACAAAGCGTACGTGTCGTAATTTTGTCATGCATATAATAAATCATATGATTTTGCTCGTACAATTAAGGATTTACACTACTCGTGATATTTGAAAATTATGCCAAATTGGCAAAATTTTCAAATATCACTTGTAGTGTAAATCCTTAATTGTACTCGCTATCATATGATTACCTATATATACTTATTATTATTCGTACGCCTATGGCCGCGTGTAACATGCTGTTCATTGATAAATATCGTTGAGAGGCAAGTTGCACGAATTATGGCAGCGTGTAACATGCGCAATAGTTAAGATTGTTGCACGAACCATTGCAATGTGTAACATGCTGTGAAATTATGAAGATCATTGGGCCGGGAGACAACTTGTCTCTAAAAATTTTATCCATAAGGATTGAGAAGAATATACTTACAACTGAATAAAACTATTCATCGCATCCACTCACCATATAGCAGCTAGAATGACAGTTTTCTTCGCTATATGACAATTTCTACACAACTCAAAACATCCACGGTAACTTTTGGAAAGTTGTACAGGCCTTCCTATTTGAAGTAACGTTTTTGGCAATGCTAACCCATTGTACAGCGCAATTTCACTTAAAATATCCTCAGCCTCACTAACACGACCCACAATCATAAGCCAACGTGGAGATTCAGGAACACTCCTATAAAAAGAAAAAGAAGACGTTGCACGCAATATTTTCTTAATTAAAGAAATAATACAGTCGAACCATTGTCTCAAAGTGGACGCATGACTTAAGCGGACACATTTCTTAAGTGAATATCTCTCTTATGCGGACACCTCTATTAAGTGGACAACTTTAATAAAGTGGACATGTCTCTTAAAGGGTATTGGCAATAAAGATTAAGTTTGTCTCATTTGAAAGAACTCGTCAAATGGTATAAGAAGACCTTTTACAATTTTTCCGTATCTGTTTTGGTTTTGGAAATATTTCGACCAAAGACAACGTGCTGTCCGCCATCTTGGAATTATTTTCGATATGCATGTGACATCATAAGCAGGGTAAAGTGAAATTTTTATCTTGCCAACTTTATTATGACATTATGAGCTAGAAACTCGATTTTGTTGCGCTATTTCCATTTTAAATTGACCCACAACATTTAAAAAGCCTTCCGTGGAAATTTGGGCACCCACGGAGTAGTTCCACCAGGTTTACCCTGCTTGTGACGTCACCAATTTCCTAGTTAATTAGACCCAATATTACAACAAGATGGAGGACAGCACGCTGTCTTTGGTCGAAATATTTCAAACCACAAGAAAGATACAGAAAAATTACAAAAGGTCTTCTTATAGCATTTGACGAGGTCTTTCAAATGGGATAAATTTAATTTTTATTGCCAATACCCTTTAAGTAGACAACTTTTTAAGTAGACACCTCTCTTAAACACCTTTATTAAGTGGACGCTTCTCTTAAAGAACACCTCTCTTAAGAAGACAAATTTATTAAGTGGATATCTCTCTAAAGTGGACACCACTCCTAAGTATATGGGCAACAAAAACAAAACAATTCAAAATCAAACCAATGACTGCATGAACCTAGTGTGTTATTTAGACCCAAAGTATTCCAATAAAACAACTTAATTGCACTTTTAAAGTTGCTAATCTGAATCAGTATCTGCCATCTTGGATACATTTTTTATATGCATGTGACGTCACAAGCTGGGTAAAGCGAAAACTTTAGTTAGCCATACTTTCACATATATAAGACTGAAACTCATTTTTTGTAGATGATTTTATTCTTGATTAAACCATGCACAACACTTTAAAAACATACCACAGGAATTCAGCTTCCAGAAGAATAAGTTTCATCATGTTTACCCAGCTTGTGACGTCAGTTAATTAGACAAGATCTTACAACAAGATGGCGAAAGGCAAGATTGTCTTTTGTCGAAATTAGTGATGTTGTTTGGCACAAGAGTTGTTGTGTTTACTTGGATTACCATCGCAAGACAGTTTGTTAATCAGAAATTTTAAAAAATTGTACTTGTAATTTTGTCTGCTCTTACCCTTTAAAGGATGAGTGTCCAGCTAATGCATTGCGCGCTTGTGTTTTTGTTTTCATACGGGAAACTGGCATCTAACTGCCGCAAAATATTAAGTTTCTCATTGTTTGGTTCTCTGCCGATGATATTATGAGCTTCCAAAAGTCGTTTGAATCGATTTGTAGCGATGTCTGACTCAGAATTTGTCGAAAATAATTATAAACGACACTCCACGAATCTGTCAGCGTGTTCTATATTCGCAACGGCTTTGATTACAACGGCCTTTCAAGTACATATTTCGCACTTTACAGACTGTGCATAACACTTCTGTATGCTGTATACACGCTCCACGTTTCTGACGTATTTCTGTTCGTCTGCTCATAGAATATAGGGAATAAAAGGATCTTATAAGGCTTTGCTAGGAAACTGCACGTGTCGAAGAGAAATATATTACTTTTGAATTGACATTTGTCTTTGTCTGAGAACTCAAAAATATTTGGATGGTCTTCACTCTTGTGTTACTGTAGCCTATTCGAAGGGAAAGGAGCCTACAACTACAAACAAAACACTGCGATAAATTGCAGTATTGCATTTGAAAATTAAACGCCAGAGAACAAGAGCGCCTAATCAAAACAAATCCTATTACCGAAGATGCAATCCAACAGGTAAACGACTTGTAAACAACTAACTATGAATGCGTCTTACTGAAATGACAAAACTTTGGGTCTAGCTAGCTCTTAAATGGCATCTAATTTAGTGTCTACGTTCAGTTATGATCTCTTGTCTGTCCTTCGTTTGGTTTTGTAAGAAACGCCGATCGACGAATACTTGTCTCGAAATACAACTCCACGGCCCTCTGAGTGTAATCAAATATTATCAAAAATATGACAATAACTACTTACTAAATCATCTTTGCTTTCACGAAAAACATAAATTGAATAATTTACTGCATGGATTGCTCAGATATCGAGGGATTGCTTCACTTGTTGAATTTCGTGGCCCGAAAAATGGCCGCGAGCTGGGTTGTGAGCGCGCAATGCATTAGCTGGACACTCATCCTTTAAGTAAACACCAAATGCATTAGACAATTTATAATAAAGTTGGGACCTCTCTTAAGCATACACCTCTCCTCAGTGGACACCTCTCTTAAAGCCTGGTTTCCATATAGCCGTAAGAGCCGGCGGCATGGCTGCGGCAAGGGGCGATGGTCCAATCATAGACAGTGTTGAATTAGCCAGCAATAAAAAGCTGTATGCGATTGGACCATTGCCTCTTGCCGCAGCCATGCCGCCGGCTCTTACGGCTATATGGAAACCAGGTTTAAGTTAACACCTCTTTTAAATGGACGGCTATCTAAAGTGAACACCCCTCTTATGTGGACACCTCTATTAAGTGAACACCGCTCTAAAGTGGAAACCCTTCTAAAGTAGACACTTCTTTCAAACGTACACCTTTCCTAAGCGAACACCTGCATGTCTGAAGTGGAGACCTCTCTTAGGCCCCGTTTACACTAGAGCAAAAGTATCCGGATTCACATTGTTTTTCATCCTCACTGTGGGAATAAAAAACAATGTGAATCCGGATACTTTTGCTCTAGTGTAAACGGGGTCTTAAACAGATGCTCTCTTAAGCAGACACATCTCTTCAGGTGAACTGTTTGCCCCATTGTCAACACTACAATCTTTCTATTTTTACTAACCTGATAAAAAATATAAAAATAGCGCCAATCAAAGACAATATAAAAGAAAGTTTTCTCCAGTCATCCAAAAAATAAGCAAAAACTGGAAGCAACATTTGTCCAAATGTAAAAAAGCAAGATGACAAGGCTCCCATTATTCCGCGATACGATGGACCAATTAGCTCCATGACTAATACAAAACCTGTTAAGAGAGCTCCACCAGTGCCAATACCAGCGACAAAACGAGTTACAAGAAACATATTCAGTGATGTTGAGAATGAAGTTATTAATCCTCCGAGCACCATTAATATATATGAAATACACCATCCTAATCTACGGCCATACTTATCGGAGAACATGCCAAGCACAAGACCTCCAATTAGCACGCCAATCATAAATACCGATTGCGTAAGATCAACTTTATAGGCATTACCACATATGAGATCCCACTAGAAAAAAGAAAAGATCACTGTCACATTCACGGATTCACCGATATAAAAACTGAACTGAATGGAACTATAAACTAAACTATAAACTAAATTATAAACTAAACTAAACTATAAGCTAAACTATATAAATTAAACTTAAACTATAAACTAAACTAAACTAAACTATATTAAGCTAAACTAAACAATAAGCTAAACTGCATAAATTAAACTAAAAGCTAAACTATAAGCTAAACTAGAACTAAACTAGAAACTAAACAAAACTATAAACTAAACTAAGCTATAAGCTAAACTAAATTATAAGCTAAACTATATAAATTAAACTAAAAGCTAAACTATCAGCTAAACTATAAACTAAACTATAAACCAAACTAAAAACTAAACTATAAACTATAAACTATAAACTAAACTATAAACTAAACTATAAACTAAACTATAAACTAAACTATTATTCAAAAACTCATTAATAATTCATGAGGAAAATTCAAAAGAAATTAAAGTTTAATCAGTGTCTTTATATGTGATAAAGATACCTCCTGATTTACATAAACTTTAGCTTTGATTTTCTCGGCTTAGACAAGGTTATTTTTCAAACTTACTACGCCAATGAACTTACCAAGTGGTTCGTTTTTGAAGCCGTTCAATAAACTCGCAGTTCGTATTTTATCAGATATAAAAACACTCGGCTTCGCCTCGTGTCTTTATATCTGATAAAACACTCCTGCTCGTTTATTAAACAGTACATAAACTATAAATAAACTATAAACTAAACTATAAACTAAACTATAAACTAAACTATAAACTATAAACTATAAACTATAAACTATAAACTATAAACTATAAACTATAAACTATAAACTATAAACTATAAACTATAAACTATAAACTATAAACTATAAACTATAAACTATAAACTATAAACTATAAACTATAAACTATAAACTATAAACTATAAACTATAAACTATAAACTATAAACTATAAACTATAAACTATAAACTATAAACTAAACTATAAACTAAACTATAAACTAAAACTATAAACTAAACTATAAACTAAACTATAAACTAAACTATAAACTAAAACTATAAACTAAACTATAAACTAAACTATAAACTAAACTATAAACTAAACTATAAACTAAACTATAAACTAAACTATAAACTAAACTATAAACTAAACTATAAACTAAACTATAAACTAAACTATAAACTAAACTATAAACTAAACTATAAACTAAACTATAAACTAAACCATAAACTAAACCATAAACTAAACTATAAACTAAACTATAAACTAAACTATAAACTAAACTATAACTAAACCATAAACTAAACTATAAACTAAACTATAAACTAAACTATAAACTAAACTATAAACTAAACTATAAACTAAACTATAAACTAAACTATAACTAAACCATAAACTAAACTATAAACTAAACTATAAACTAAACTATAAACTAAACTATAAACTATACGATATACTTTAGTATAAATACACAGGTGATTATAGAAAATCGCGCGCGCTGATTGGTCGAGCTATTTCGGACTAATTCTCGATAATCACCTACAGCGTTTATTCAAGATGGCCGCCAGCCAATTTGTCAATGCGACAGACGAGGAAATTAACAATTTCAAAGAAAATGTTGTTTCTAAAAGAAGGAAAATGTGTATTTATACTAAAACAATTATTCACCTCAGGCTCAGTGAATATCGGTGAATAATAACCTCGACTTCGTCTCGGACGACCGAGACGAAGTCGAGGTTATTATTCACCGATATTCACCTCGCCTTCGGCGAATAATTGTTAAATATAAACTAACGTATAAACTAAACTATAAACTAAACTAAACTAAACTAAACGAATGAGTAAAATCAAACTGGAAGAAGTCTTCTCACATGCGTTCAACTAAAATTTCTTAATTTGAAAGGCACGTGTGCTATATCTGCAATACTGCGGACCAACACTCAAACAAAATGAGGATCCGATAAATGAGATGTGTATCTATGTACGTAGTTATATGCATTATACAAAGAGTTTAACACGCGTACGGTCTGAGTGTATATCTGGTCTGGCCCATTCATATTAACACCCCTTAATAACTGCCTTGGCTGTCTGAGGTTCTAGTCCCTTTGCCACAAGTACTATAATCTGGCGTTAGACGGAGTATAATAATTATAAAGGGTCCACCCAGCTCAGGCAAGAGTGAATAATTAGCGCTGGTTAACCCATTGCTGCGGGGCGACTATAGGATGTGTGTGGGTTCTTCCTTTGACTTGCCAAAGGTGCTGATTACATGAGCTCGGGCTGGCCTGGCTAATGACTCGTGTCACGACTGAAGGCTAGTTTCCACTCAGGAAAATCTTCCGCAGGATAGGAACGGACAGGAAAGTTTCCTTTGTGTTAAAGTCGTTAGTTCCGACCGAGAGCTCACAAGACAAAGAAAACTTCCCTGTCCCTTCCGGTCCTGCGGAAGATTTTCCTGAGTGGAAACTAGCCTTGAACTCTTTCCTCGGCCGCAAAAGGAGATTTGAATTAACCCTTTGAAGCCTGAAGACGAGTCTTCAGTATTTTATCTGGCTAACGTCAGACGATTTTATTCAGCACAGGCAGAGGTCCAGGTCTCAAAGGGTTAACGTTATATTTGTTTACATCTAAACTAAACCAATTCTTCTTTGTAAATTTAGTTTACGCGAGTTTTAAAACCACAGTGAGATCCTATACCCAATCGCATAAGCGAAGTTAACCGTGCTATAGCCCAGCTCATGTAATCAGCACCTAAAAAACTTGAAGTTATTAGCTAATAACTACACCAGCAAAACTCGTATCTGTAATAGTTAAACTCTTTCAAGTTTCTCTCAATGACAGAGCTCATTTGTGATGCAAATTTCATGAAAATGTCAATATTCTCTTATAAACCATTCATTGTCGTACACGCGGCTCGTTCTTTCAGCCGCTTCTATTGTCAAAATATCACGTTTGTTCGATAATCTAGCGCATCTTTATTGAAAAGTATCAAATTACTCCTAGAACTTTCCCTTATATTTCCGTTATAGTTTATAAATTCTTTCAAATAATCGGACCGAATTTACCTTTTAGCGAATATATATGCTACGGCCAAAGGGCACTTGTTATACTATTTAATAAGTTATATATAAATTTAAATCTAATGACTCTCGCGAATATAGCTCTTAAGTCATATATATATATATATATATATATATATATATATATATATATATATATATATATATATATATATATATAGCCGTTTCAGTGTGAGAATAATGGAAGATTTTTCTATTACTTTTTAACACATGAAAGAGTACACGAGTACGCCAACCTTTATATATTATATTGTGGAATATTCTCTCTACTTCCAATTATTTACATCAATATCAGTATATCACACGGGGTATATTTATATCTATTCACAAGTGCTGAAACATTTAACGAGTAACTGGCAAGAGCTTCAGAATTTGAGAAAATATATGTTTTCATTGTGACACGGGAGAAATATCAATGTAAATATTTACTAAAATCCCATTTACCTCTGAAGCGATGGATGAAAATGTCGACGTGTAGCGAATAGAACCACAAGTTGTTTCGTCCAACGGACAAGTTTGATTATTCTTCGAAGTAGAACAAATCCATTGAGGTTCTCTTCCGATGAAGACGTTCATTAACATTTGAAATGCGGCGGGAACGATGGCCAAGTTGACGAGAATATAAAGTCGTTTCTGATAAGATCCAAATTCGCCAATAATTCTCAGGACGTGATCAAATTCCATGCTTGAAAAGCCGACAAAAAGCTACATTTGCTTCGGGGAATATCGTCGGAAAGTCATCAATTCAATTTTCTCTCCGTTCGGTTCTATAAAAAAGTAGATACAAGAATATGTTTTAACACTTCGCTTCGCTGATCTTTTGTTTTGAACAGGTGACAGTGGAGTCTGATAGCCTGCGTGTTCATGCATTTAACATGAGAAAGTCAAGCTGAATAAATAACTTCCTTAATTAAGCGTAACGAAACGATACTTCGTGAAATGCAGCTTGTATGCAAAATGGTACTTTCGGGAATGCACTTGGCGAAACCGCGTAACCATGCGATTTTCTGGGGTCCCCTAATAACCCAGACCCCAACCAAAAGGAGTCGGTTTACCGCTTGGGTCTTAAAGTGGCTAAAAAGCGAAAATTAAGTTATTTGAAAGAATTCTTAATAAAATAACAAAGTAACTGCATCTTTAACAGTAAATAATGTTTAAAGGACTGCAGTCAAATTTATTTAACTTTTTTTTTCAATATGCAAGCAATATCCATAACTACAATACAAGATATGCATCTAAACAAAATCTATATAAAAAAATCTATGTAAACCGCGTGTGAAAACAAATACTGGTAAACAAATGATTTCTTTCATAGTAATTGAACTTTGGAAAAAAACTCCCTGACCAGCTTAAGGATCTAAATATATTCTCCTTTTCCAAAAAATTAAAACATTATTTACTGACAAAACAATATCTCGAATAACTGATTTATACTTATGTATTTTTAATAACTTTTTCTTCTTTATCGAAACTTCAATAAGTTAACTTTCTTCTTTGATTTTCTTACCTCTTTTGTACATAACCTAAAATAGCTGGAGGCTAACTGGAAAACTTTATAGTTTATTTTAGCCTTCAGGCTCTAACATATTAATGTATATTTTCACTATTAACAAATACCTATAATTTCCTATTTTTTTTGTAAGACTTTTCTTGTAATGATCTATCATGAGCAAATAAATTTGAACTGAATTGAATTGAATCTTTTGCAGTTTTTCGTTCTCTTTGCTTTGTTTTTGACATATATGTACTGAGATTTGGGTTATATCCAAATTTAACCCCTTGACGAGTCACATGTGCATAATGACTTATTGAAGAATACAGTAAACACCCGCGTGTAAGAACCTAGTGATTTAAGAACCTGTAGGCAGAAATTTTGGATTTTAATACCCCAAAATATAAGAACCTGTTTAGCCAACCAAAGCCACAAGGTTCTTGTATGAAGAGTCACTCTGAGTAATGAAACAGTGCTGTAGCCAAAATGTGGGACTATAAAATATAAATTTGCTATATATTTGGCCCTTCCATAAAAATATCATTACAGAAATTACATACATACAGTATAATCTCTCTATAACAAAGTGGTTTATATATCTGGTCATATAACAATAGCATTTCCCTTAAAGAAATTATTATATTCCCTATTAAGAACCTATTTTGTCTAAATTGTCAGTAATTACCCCAAAATATAAGAACCTATTTTGCCAGACTTGAAAAAATCTAGGTGCTTACACGTGGGTGTTTACTGTATCATATATTCTTGAAATTATCAAACAAAATCATTTGAAACTAATCCTGTATGTGTGCATGTCTGCCACAACAATAAGTATAAAATGTTTCACGTGATTTTGTTCGATAATTTCAGATGTATAAATTTCAGTTTCAATAAGTCATTATATTATGCACGTGTGACGTCAAGACGTTAAGGTGGCTCCATACAGTTTCTAGAAAAATGGAAAATACAAGTTTGAGAGTCCAAAACACGTGATTAAACAATTCGGAAAAAGAATAAAACTAAATGTTATGCATAGTTAAACAGCCTGATAATCAAAAACTGTTACCAAATAAATAGCAACAGTTGTTGCCATGGCAACAATGACGTTTCAAAATGGCTGCCAATTACATTTCAAACTAATTTAATTCGAAAAAAACTAATAGAGTAATCTAAGACTAAGTGCAAGTAATCAATTCTGTAGATCCAATTTGTTTTTAAATTAACAAACATGATTGTTCGGGGGAAAAAATTATTCGTTCTACAGAATTTTTTTTAAATCGGCCTATTGATTACTCATACTTCAAGAAGTTTTAATGAAAAAAAAATTGGGGGTCACCAAAGTTTTTTTCGAATTAAATTAGTTTGAAGGGTAATTGGCAGCCATTTTGAAACGTCATTGTTGCTATAGCAACAACTGTTGCTATTTATTTGGTATGCATAACCCATTTTATTAATTAACACTTCCGAAGATGCTGTTTTTGTTTAGCAAGGGCGGACATAATCAGCATTTTCACTTTATCTATCTATTTTTTTCTTTTATTTAACATTTCTTAAGATGCTGTTTTTGTTTAGCAAGGGCGGACATAGACAATGTTTTCACTTAAAGGTCAACTCAAGGCAAATTATTTCTTCGGCTTGTTATATGCGCCAAAGTATGGAGAATACGAATATGATGGTAAAAAGATAAAAATTTGAAGCAAACCGTACTTTTTGTTGATTTCTGAATTTTTTAACGAGGTATTCTAAAAAAAGCCGTGTTGTATAAACAGTCTGCCATGGACAATTGAAATCATAAAAATAGCTGATTTATGATGAATATAACTTGTGGCAAGTTTCCAACCGCACATATATATTAAAGTACTTGACACTTTTTGATAGTGTTTACTTTAATAGATCGTAAAATCGTTCCTCCGTTTACGTCACACACTTGCTAGTGCCAGACTCTTTATACAACACGGCATTTTATAAAAATACTTCAAAATTCGTCGATTCAACATATTCGGATTCTACGTGCTTTAATACATATATAAAGCGAAAAATGTACTGATTTGCCTTGAGTTGACTTTAATTAATTTATCTATTTTTCACTTTCGCTCATCAGTCCTTTTTACACCCCTCCCTTTTTATTTGTTGCTCATCGACTGTATGAATAGCAAATGTCCTTCGCATCTCATTATTGATTTGTTATTGTTATTTTGCTCTGATTGGCTAATTTTTTCGCACCTCATTATTAATTTATTGTTATTTTTGGTCACATGATTATCTTTCTTATATAAGCTCATCGTTTGTTTACGCTCTTTATGTTTCTCTCTGACGAAGGTCCTTCGCTCGAAACGTTAGACTCCTACGTTTTCTGTTTCGGTAGTATATCAAATCTCACTATACTTCAATTGTTGTTTCAACACTGCCTACGCAGCACGCTACTTTTATTTCACTTTAAACGGGACGAGTGAAAGGGACCGTCCTGCAGCCCTTTCGCGGCCAAAATATGTCGTCAAATTTGTTTTTCCAAATTTATCGTCAAGCCTCGACTAGCTTTTTGGAAAAACGTATTTGACGAAATATTTTGAAAAAGCCACAAGACTGAACGGGTTAATGTACGTCATCCCTTTTAGCCTCGTACTATCGACATAAGCGTAAGCATAAGACCAAGCACAAGGTTGATAAACGACATATAAAGGCCTGTAATTCACACGAGACCGGGTTATCTCGGGCGTAGAGATAACTCGGGGCTTAGGGTCAAAGTTGACCCTGTTTTACATGATAAAAAGCAACCACCGAGTTGTCCCTGGCACCAGAGATAACCCTAGCTTCATGTGAACGCTTCACCCCGAATTATCCTGCGCAACAACATAATTACGCATGCGTAATTCTACAAAAGTTGACCCTACCCCCCTGGGAACGAGATTGCTACCCCGATAACTCGGGTGAAAGCGTTTACATGCAGGAAGGTTTAACTGAGTTATCCCTATCCTCCGAGTTATCTCGCGGGTCTCGTGTGAACGATTTACTTTTTTAACATGGAAATGACCTAACATCGAGATATCTCGAGGGATAGGGATAACTCGCCTCGTGTGAACAGGACCTTAGAGCATTTTCACGTCTTCAGGACGACGTCGACGGCCAAAAGATGAGAACTGTTGCTTGAGATTGACTTCAATATGGACATGCACTTCAATAACTTCAAATATCAAATGTATAATAGTCAGTTAACCGCGACTTTTATTATAAATTGTAAAACATAACTTGCTTTTTAACCGCCCTCGTATTAATAGTAGGGACCTTTCGCAACGGGAACGTCAGTGACGACGTTCTTCACACGATGTAAAATCAAAAAAATGAATTCATGTATCGTCCTCGTTGTACATGTTACCTCAACGAAAGAATCTTAAGCCCTGTTTACACGGCCAAAATTTAAGCGGGATTTGAGCCACATCTGACTTTAAGCGGGTTTAAAATGTCCGTGCATGGAAACAGATCGGCGTAAATTAATCGCGATTAGTTTGCACCACCTCAAGGAGGTGGATTAAACTGAGCACGATCAGTTAATCGCGCTTAACTTGGCCGTGTAAACGCAACGGGATTGAAAAACGCTTGCTATTAATACGGTGTTATTAATACGATAAAATGCATTTTTTTGCCCTGCTGTAGAAGCTTCCATCTCGCTATTCTTTGTTCCTTTGTTTCTTTCTTTCTTTTAGCTATTACTCTTTCTCGTGTACCGATGTCTTCCGTTGTTCTTTGACGCACGCTACCCATACGAAGCTTCCAAAACAAAAAAATATAGCTCGTCCGCAATGTTGAATAATGGTGTACGTGTTTTAGTAAGGGATTATTAAATGACCGTGAAAACGCACCAAGGTGACTCATTTTAAGCACGCTTAACTTAAGCGTGCTTAAATTTCGGCCGTGTAAACAGGGCTTTAGTGTACGCAGAACGACGTACAATATTACACAGAGAAAGTTGAGTGAGTTTGACGTTACCCATTATTAGTTCACGATCACCTCGGTTTTCTTTGATGTACCGCGGTTGTTTATTTCTAATAGAGCGTTTTCATCTGACGTCACGGCGGCCATATTGGTGTACCAAAACAATGAAATGGCGGCCATATTGGTGTACGGTATGGGAATTAGCTCTTTCTTATTCAAATATTTCGTATTGTTTCACCACCCCCATGGGGCCACCGATCACGTGAGTGAAAACGCTCTATAGTTACTCCAAACCACGCATAAATCAAGTTAATTGCCCCCAGGCTAATATATATTAGAAATTGTCGGCTGGTAATGGATTTTCAAAGAAGACAGACAAGCACAATTTTCACTGGACCGTAATAGTGATATTTTGATAAAGCGTAACATGAGCTTTAAAAAGATACATAGTTTATTAGATTATCTTTTATGCTCGGCAAATATAAGAACAATTATTATATAGCATGCTATCGGATATGAGCTTTTGCGTAATCTGATTGGTTCCCTACTACCAGGCTATCAGCTCATATCCTACTAGTAGAGGAAAAACAAGATGGCGGCACGTTTTTTTAAACTGCCGAAAAGAGTTGAAATTGACGGATTTTTATACAGAAAAACATCAACACCCTCAAACCAATGTATAAAAAAACAACATTGTGTAAAAATACATTAACAAATACACAATTTAGCATGGTAAATGGTAAAATTCACCTAAAAATTACGTATTTTTACTTCAAAAACCTGACTAAATTAACGGGTTGATATTAATTTGTTGCCAAACAAAGAAACTCACGGTTAAAATCAAGCTTACAAGACACATTTCGTAGGAGATCACCAGTAAAGAGACTTTTTTTATTTAGATAAGCATTTGGAGTAGTAAAAAGCATGTTCTTTTTCAAAAACAACCAACTAAGTAATTTAGTTTCACTGCCGAAGGTGTTTCAGTTTCATTGAAATCAAAACCTTTTTCACGACAGCAACGCTAATATAAACAACTGACCCACCTTTTGACTTCATAAAGGTACCTTTTAATCTTTTTTGTTGATCTGCTCAACACATTTTTTGCCTCTCGAGCAACATTTATGCCGAACATTTCACTGAAGCTGTTTGCCGAACAGCTCAGCGAGAAACTCTGTGTGAATGTATCATTACGCATGGCGGAAGTATTAGTTGCCTGTTGCCTATGCCGGAAGTTTGTCGTTTCAAACATTTCGCTGTAATTTTGTTTCTTGTACAGTGCTTGGCTATATAATAAAACAGTTATACCATTCGCTCTCGTCGTATACGAACTAATAGCCAACTCGGCGAAGCGCCTCGTTGGCTATGAGCTCATATACGACTCGAGCTCATGGTATAACTGTTAAATATTACACAACGACGTCACTTTTCTGTTAGCAGTTTTTATCAGATTGTTTCCAAATTTGTATAAAGCCCGTTTCAAACGTCAAATTTAATGTGTCAAATTCTAAGGCAAATGAACTTGAACAAAGATTTCGACATCATTTTGCATCAGATTCATTCAACACAAGAAAGCTCTGCATTTGAAACTGGCCTAAGATTAAACCTTGTCTTGCCACTACAAGTAACCCTGGCATGATAATGAATCCAAGTGTGTTCTATTCTATAAGAGAATGAGCAACAAACTGAAAGACTCAAAGGCCTTTTTCGGCTAATTCCTCTCAATATTTCCACACCAGTGCACCAGTAAACAACAGTGATGAGATGAGTATAAAGTAGCCAGTCTGGTAGAGACCATCCCTTCTCAGACCTTTGGCTGTCACATCCCATGCCTACATGAATAAGATATGTTTTACTTTAAACAAGCAATCAAGAAAACTAGAAAAGCAGGCAGACAAGGAAGCAGGAAAGTATGCAGACAGACAGACAGACAGACAGACAGACAGACAGACAGACAGACAGACAGACAGACAGACAGACAGACAGACAGACAACAAACAAAACAAACAAACAAACAAACAAACAAACAAACAAAACAAACAAACAAACAAACAAACAAACAAACAAACAAACAAACAAACAAACAAACAAACAAACAAACAAACAAACAAACAAACAAACAAACATGCAGACAGACAGACAGACAGACAGACATGCAGATAGACAGACAGACAGACAGACAGACAGACAGACAGACAGACAGACAGACAGACAGACAGACAGACAGACAGACAGACAGACAGACAGACAGACAGGTAGATAAACAAGCAGGTGGCTATGCAACCTCGTACCCAGGGTCTTATCTCCACCCACCGCTGCGAAAAGACCCTGGTTGGGGCTGGTCACGTGTTTCGAGGGCAAGAATATAACTTACTGGGGGTGGGTTATTTAAAAAGGCTAAACTGAACACGCAAAGACAATGTTTTTATAATGTGATTACTTTTTTTCTGACAAGACAAGGTGTTGTTTTATAACTGTCAAGAAAGCCAGAGTCAGACTGCATGCCCAAATCGATGTTTATTTACGTCAGTTTCCTCAGGTTTGCATTACCAGAAATTTGCGACAAGATGGCGTCGCGCGGGCGCATATAGGCCATTAAACATGACGGCCAAATCGTATAAGGAATAATACAGTAAAATCGTAAATTTTAAAATTTATCCTACTAGAGACATAGAGTTCTCGGTTGCGGAGCTCGATTCCTGTTAAGAGTTAAGTAAGGAAACGTTATAACAAAAAATGTTCGCTTACCGAAATACACAGCCGGTTCCCAACATCGATTTATTTACGCTGCTTATTTGACTCATTCTGTTATGTAAGCCATAGTAATCCTGCTAAACATGCGATACAAATCTGCCAAATACACCACTTTCCTTGCGAACGATGCAAAGTGCGGAGCTTGCTATGTATTTAGTAATGTTCGAACTGCTAATATAACTCGTAAATATCTCCGTATTTAACAACATTGCGGTTCCCAAAGCCTTTAAACTTTCTTGGTTTTACAGTGTGTTTGAGCAATACAACAAATCGTAGTTTTATTTAGGCCCACATGCAAATTAGTTTCCTTTTCAATTTGGGCCCCTATGCAAATTACATCGTGTCTATTAAAGCATAACCGGAAGATAACATAGGCTGGGACTATTTTTTCATGTTTTGAGTTCATTATTTTTAGACACTACGTTTAGGATTATTGTCAAGGATAATTGAGAAGCAAATTTTATCCTTATAGAATACCTAAGCATTAAAAGGTTTCTGAAATCAGAAATGTTATGTTTACTGCGGCTGCTTCAGCCTCATGTTATAAACGAACTACATTTTATCCCGACTCAGATTGTATGCACAGTCGAAACTCCGATTTCGTCTATCAGCAGGAGGCCGTTATGTCTAAACGTGGAGTTGAGCTGCGAGAAGGACAAACGACGAAGCCACGGAGGTCTCTTCTCTTTCGAGCAGCCTGCAGCCATGTTTGTTTACTTTGAAAGCAGAGGCGATCTTTGTTCTTAGCAGCCGTTTGCATTTTCGCAAAATATTTACGGTATATTATCATAATGGGAGTAACCACTGGCTACGAACGTGGCCGCAAAATGTCCCAAATTTCTGGTAATGGTGCGATGTTGTAAAACTGTATGTAGAAACAGAAGTCGCCGTCCTGAACTCGAAGGCCTCTATGTCTCGATTGGCTTTTTGAAATAGTAAAATACGTGTAAATCTCTCCGGTTGATTTGCGCCTTCAGCTTGGGCTTTATTCGTCGATGAGTCTACCCGAATACACCGCCAATTTTTCGTTAGTCGCTTTGTGTCCCGCCGCTTTGTGTCCCGCCGCTTTGCCTTTGTTTTTTTTTTATGTGCCAACTGTCAATGTTTTCAAGCGTTTCGTTGCGTGCGTCTGACTGTTTGCGTTTATACGAAACGGTTGCCTGAAAAACAAAGACAATAGTAAACTATGAACATTTAGAATACATGATCAAGGTAATACAAATGTGCCTGAGTTGTTTAAGGAGTCTCAAGAACGAAAATATAAATATATACGTTGGCTGAACGGCGAAGTAAATATATTTATTAAAATATATTGAAGTTTGAACGGTTGGCATGCAATAATTTGGATCTTTCGAAATTTAACGTTTATAACGAAGTATTTTCCATAATTTAGGAAACATAGAACGGTATAACATTCGCGCTGGTTCAGTGGTGAGTTTTGGCTGTAATTCTGTAAAATACAGTGACAAGAAAAACATTGAACAAGCAACAACGTTCAGCGCGCGATATAATAATACTGTAAAATGTTAACAATAGTAAGTAAAACGCGATACTGATAGGTATTAGATAGACAACTTTAGTGAAATTGAGGCTAGCAATTAACAGTTGACAACATGAGCTTGTGATCCTTTCATGATGAATGTTATTAAATAAGGTTGGCTCAGTTTAAAAATCAGCAATATAGTTCAAGTATAAGTGCCTACTTTAATACACCGGCCGCTGCACGAAACGGCATGAAATTGTTGTATGCGATGTGGAAATTAAAGAAATAGTAAATGTAATGAACTAACCTCTTGGAATTTCTAAAGCACAGAATAAGAATGTAAAGCCTTGTTGACAGCTGCAAGCCTAAGGTGTTGAATCTGTATATGAATTCCGCGAGCGTTGGTCGTTGCAAGCGATGCAGTGAGATAATTTCCACACTTTCTTTCGAATGAAGGTTCAAACGATTGTCAACCAAAATAATTTGTGAATTTCGCATGGTCTTGATTGTAAGGAAATTTAAATCCGCTACTGTAAACTTTAAAACTCTCTGTTCAGTCTTCAGGCTGCTAATATCAGATCGCTGATGAGTGATGACTGTAGAAATCCATTCGAAGAATATAGAATCTCCTTAAATTCGCTGGTCGTCGGATTGAACGACGGAAGACTTTTGTAGATGTTCAGAATTGTCCTTCAATAATACCAGATTGTTATCCATGGAGTGTTTTAATAATTTGCGCAATGAGCTTTCCCTCAATATTGTAAATATTCTTGCAATCAAGGACTGCGACAAATTTTCAAAATAACCACCCGACCCTGACAAGAAAAGTTTGTTATCTCCCATATTCTGGGAGACACGTGACCAGCCCCAACCAGGGTCTTTTCGCAGCGGTGGGCGGGGATAAGACGCTGGGTACGAGGTTGGTGGCTATGCAAACAGATAAACAGGGAGACAGATAGCCTGCGTAGCTGGCGCTGGGGTGATTGGGGAAGGGAGCGCCTGCAGCGCCTATTGTTATTTTACGTGCCGCCCCCTAATTAAAACAGTGTATTTTTGGAAGTTGTCAATTTCAAAAACCTGAGCTAAATAGCTCAATTCATTTGGAAGTTGATCGAAATCTAGAATTAACTAAAATAGTACAGTTATGAATGAGTGTGGTATATGTTCGCTGTGTCAGCCACTGACAACATTATATGATTCTGCTGTTGCTATATCTTGGCTGGTTTACGGTTAATAGTGTTCACTGCAAAATCTTTTAAATAATTAAACAATTTATGTTGAGTGAGCGACAGAAAGCTCAGACAGATTATTTTCGTAGTTATAAAAGATGTGTATGTAACGACTATGACGACGATCAATATAAATATAATCATAACATCTCGCGACATTCCCACTCACATCAATAATACTGAGTTAAATTTTATTTTCCACTGATAACTGGCGCTGATGGCCAATGCAGCAGGAGAAGTACGCCTTAGTAGATCCCACTGATTCGAATCAAATGCGAGTGTAAGAAATTCTACATGATGTTTGGCTCAAGCCAAATGTCAGACAATTCAGTTACTCGCCGTTAAGCCGAACTCGCCGAGGGGGCCACGTCTCGCGTGAAAATCTTACCGTAATTAACTGTTGGGAAACCAGCGAATAAACATTTTCCTTCTGATGCACATGCAGCTGCCTTATGGCCACTCTCTTCTCAATCTCAGTTTATTTTGAGCTCGTTTCCTTAATAATATTATATGCAAGGCACATTTTCACAACGCTCTTCTTCGCCAACGTCTGCAGCGGAAATTCAAACTCTCCTTAATTGATAGGTCATTAGCGTGTCAACCAATAGATTGCGAGCGTTCGCGAACGCTATACACGAAAAATAACAATGGATGACTGCAGGCGCTCCTCTCACTGTCCGTCCCAATCCCCAGCGCCGGCTACGCAGGCTAGCAGACAGACGGCTAGACAGACAAACAGGCCGATATGCAAACAGACAAACAAACATACAGGCAAATATGCAAACAGACAAACAAACATACAGGCAAATATGCAAACAGACAAACAAACATACAGGCAAATATGCAAACAGACAAACAAACATACAGGCAAATATGCAAACAGACAAACAAACATACAGGCAAATATGCAAACAGACAAACAAACATACAGGCAAATATGCAAACAGACAAACAAACATACAGGCAAATATGCAAACAGACAGACAAACATACAGGCAAATATGCAAACAGACAAACAAACATACAGGCAAATATGCAAACAGACAAACAAACATACAGGCAAATATGCAAACAGACAAACAAACATACAGGCAAATATGCAAACAGACAAACAAACATACAGGCAAATATGCAAACAGACAAACAAACATACAGGCAAATATGCAAACAGACAAACAAACATACAGGCAAATATGCAAACAGACAAACAAACATACAGGCAAATATGCAAGCAGACAAACAAACATACAGGCAAATATGCAAACAGACAAACAAACATACAGGCAAATATGCAAACAGACAAACAAACATACAGGCAAATATGCAAACAGACAAACAAACATACAGGCAAATATGCAAACAGACAAACAAACATACAGGCAAATATGCAAACAGACAAACAAACATACAGGCAAATATGCAAACAGACAAACAAACATACAGGCAAATATGCAAACAGACAAACAAACATGCAAACAGACAAACAAACATACAGGCAAATATGCAAACAGACAAACAAACATACAGGCAAATATGCAAACAGACAAACAAACATACAGGCAAATATGCAAACAGACAAACAAACATACAGGCAAATATGCAAACAGACAAACAAACATACAGGCAAATATGCAAACAGACAAACAAACATACAGGCAAATATGCAAACAGACAAACAAACATACAGGCAAATATGCAAACAGACAAACAAACATACAGGCAAATATGCAAACAGACAAACAAACATACAGGCAAATATGCAAACAGACAAACAAACATACAGGCAAATATGCAAACAGACAGACAAACATACAGGCAAATATGCAAACAGACAAACAAACATACAGGCAAATATGCAAACAGACAAACAAACATACAGGCAAATATGCAAACAGACAAACAAACATACAGGCAAATATGCAAACAGACAAACAAACATACAGGCAAATATGCAAACAGACAGACAAACATACAGGCAAATATGCAAACAGACAAACAAACATACAGGCAAATATGCAAACAGACAAACAAACATACAGGCAAATATGCAAACAGACAAACAAACATACAGGCAAATATGCAAACAGACAGACAAACATACAGGCAAATATGCAAACAGACAAACAAACATACAGGCAAATATGCAAACAGACAGACAAACATACAGGCAAATATGCAAACAGACAAACAAAC
>JAWNZC010000269.1:0-130000 GCA_035771165.1 Paragorgia papillata
CTGGTGACTCACTTGGTTGGCACAAAGGAAGGGACGTTTAGCACTAAAGATAAAGATAATGACAAATGGAGTAGTAGTAACTGTGCTGCGACTTACAAAGGTGCCTGGTGGTTACAATGCCTGTCATTACTCCAACTTAAATGGTTTGTATCTTCGTGGTACTAACACCCAATATGGTAAAGGCGTTAACTGGTATCACTGGAAAGGATTCTACTATTCTTTAAAGAAGACTGAAATGAAAAATCAGGCCACGCAACTTTTAGAATATCTTTGTTCACCACAAAACAGCGTCATTGTTAGAGAAAAGCTAATTTAATAACCATAATTACTTTTGTTATATATCAGGTGTCAAAATCCATTGTTTCTTGGGTTCTGATGTTCTGATTGGATGAGCAGTCTTTGCCGGTGACAGTCGAAAAATTTGAGCGTGATGTTTTCCGCGTAAACCCATGGCAGCGGGCAACATTACATTTCAAAAGTTTATTGGCGCTAATCCTGGATTAAGCGTTAATCTGTTGTTTTCCGTATTTTCTGACCGACTGTTTCACTTCACAGACATTAAAAGCTTTGTTAATTCGTACCAAGGTGTGGAAAAAGAAAAACTCCGTCTTATTTGTATGATCAACTCTGTCTTATTTGTAATAGCACTAAAAATGACAGAGTAACATATTTTGCATTTTTTTTATTCTTAGCTTTGCTTGGTTGTTTGAATAAACAAATTAAACATCTTGACGTCACAAATTAACATCTGAGCGTATATAATGAGCCATTGTGAGAATATTATATATCTTTGCTATTATCAAACATAATAGCGCTCCGTCGTGGTGACGTCACTATTTAAGTTTGCCGCTTTTACCCACAATTCTTGCAGTCCAAATAATTAACAACAGATAATGGCTCATTTGCAATAATTTGGAAGTCAATGTTGGTTTGTTTGTCCGCATTATGGGGCTATAAATAGCAGCTCGACGGTACGCTATTACTTGAAAAATCTACATGTTTGGTGTTGTGAGAGAAACACACCCACGCGCTTCCGTCGAATTAATTTGGTTTAATAATAGCAAAGATATATAATCTTCCATGCAACCTCGTCCCCAGCGCCCTTTGTGGGGGCGGGCAAAAGCAAAATGGCGGGAACAAATGGCCCTGGCACAGACTGAAACTATCACCACATTCTGAGTGGTCGAGATCACATTGGATGTTTTAGGTATTCTGATTGGTTGGAAGCAAGGCAAGGCGCTCAGGCTAACTCTCGGGCATTAGTTAAAAAGGCTCAAATTATAAATAGGTGATGGCGGCAAATTTAAAAACAACTTCAAAAATCAATGAAAATGATAGAAAAGCTGGCGAAACACCCGAAAAAAACGTCCGGAAGAATATGCAATGATGGGTTGTGGTCGTCTCTGTGCCCTGCCATACAACGAAGTCCATGGGGCAACCAAATTGTTTCCTTAACCTGGAGAAACGAATTGGAGAGACTTGGTGAACAATGTCAAATAGTATTTTAGTATTGAGGTGGCAAAAGAAGATAATTTCGCTTGTAGTTAGAATTATCCAAAGCATATCGAACGCAGTATAAGAATACATTTAACGTGAGCGACATCTTGAATCTTGCAGGTCAATCGAAAGCCTGAACTAGGCGCAATAAACTTTGAGAAAATTGTGTACGAGTCAAAAATGAGGCATTATATGGCGCATTCTTGGCAGCCTGTGCCAGGTCCATTTTGTTCCGGCCATTTTGTTTTTGGCCTCCATCTTTGCCCAGTCCCCACAAATGGCCCTGGGACGCGGTTGATAACCTTCTTCGATAAATCGTTAAGTACGTGTGACATCTAGATGTCTTAATTTGCATATCAAACAACCAGAAGTATCTCAACAATGAAGCAAGGAAACGAAAAACTGCAAAAGATGTTACTTTTGTCATTTTAAGTGTTCTTTTAAATAAGACAGACTTAATTTTCACCTTATAAGCACTTTTAATAGAGGTTTCACCTGTATTCTAAAAGTAGCGAGGCTGAATTTTCATCTCTGCATGGAAGACTGGAGGTATACAAAACTTCAGGTCTACATGTCTTCTATTGGTTTGCCTGGTCAATGATCAGAAGATAAACACTTAAGTTATATATATATATATATAGCTCACTGGGTTAGACATGTTTGGAGTGATGTTAGGATTAACGCAACCACGAACCACCATACATATATCTTATAGATAGCGCTTATAATGGTTGTAGTAGTAAGTCTTGGGAATTATAATGTTTACTTAAATCTTGAACTATCTTATAAATAGCGGCTTATAATTGTTGTTGTAGTAAGTCTTGGGCTTATAATGTTTAGATTTAAAACTTTGAACTATCTTATAAAATAGCGCTTATAATTGTAGTAAGTCTTGGGATTATAATGTTTAAATTTAAAACTTTGAGCCTTTTTTCTAAATAGTGCTTATAATTGTTGTAGTAAGTCTTGGGATTATACTTATGTTTACGTTTAAAAATGTAGAAAAGCGTTTAGTTCAGTAGTTCTTGTGTGAACAATAAAACAAATGAGCTGAAGTTGTAGATTTAACTATATAACTCTAGACTTGCCACAAGTCGATCTCTACGAGCGAACGAAGTCGCGAGCATCGAGCGCAGAATATAACTCTTGCATTGCCTAGTTAGTTCGTGCGGAATCAATTAGCATTCGACGTTATTGACGTTATAATTTTGACACGATATTTTTGACGCGGTATTTTTGACGCGACATTTTTATCGCTGTATTTTTGACCCGGACATTTTTGACGCTAAACAAGGCACCGCTTTTTAGCACTTTGTTTGGTTCTGACACATTACCGCTAGCGGTTTTCCCTTTCTCGCGCATCGCAAGTTCACCACTTATCGCGAAACAGTTTTGAAGCTGAAAATGTTGTTGTATGCGTGACATATGTTGCGTGGTTTTGCAATAGACCTGAGGCAATAATTAACAATTATTCGCCGAAGGCGAGGTGAATATCGGTGAATAATTGTTTTAGTATAAATAGACATTTTCGTACTTTTAGGAACAACATTTTCTTTAAAATTGTTAATTTCCTCGTCTGTCGCATTGACAACTTGGCTGGCGGCCATTTTGGATAAACGCTGTAGGTTGATTATCGAGAATTAATCCGAAGTAACTCGACCAATCAGCGCGCGCGATTTTCTATAATCACCTGTGTATTTTATACTAACATATATTATTATATGGCAGCAGCGCTGAGAGGTCCAAATACGGAAATCCTGTAATTTGATTGGTTCATATAAGCGGTCGGATATTTCCCGTATCCGCCCGCTCAGAGCGCAATCTGCCGTTTGGGACCGTAAATTTTATAAACAAAATGGCAGTCAGCATTAGTATATGCAACAAGATGGATTATAATTTCAGAACTACTCATTTGTTGAAATATATCGTGCAGGTATGTTGTTAGAAATTTTATAAGCTTTCATTTGGGTTTCCAAGTTTTGTGAAAGTTTTGAAAATGTCCAAAACGTTCGTAACATTGTTCGTAATAATATAACATTTACTTCTCACAAGTATTAGAATTTCAGATGATGTTTTATTCAATTACTAACGTACGATCTTGAGCAATATGTCAAACAAAAGCAATTGAAAAATGCTATTTGGGGTAGAAAGTTCAGGATTCTAGCTCAACGGAGAGTACTTTAAAAATGGGAAATGTCTGCCATTTTCGTTTTCGCAAGAAAAATGGGTCGAGTTTTCACAGAACGTTCACAACATTTATGGCCATATAATAAACTACTTATTGACCTCGCTTGTTCGGTCTGTACTAGTGAACTCGATGTAAGTTAAAATGTGATACCCGGAACGCTAACGTCCAGTCATTCGGGGGGGAAAAAGTGAGGCCCCTGTTCCAAAAAAGTTCCAGGCCCCTGCGCGGTTTGCAGGTGGATTTCAGTCTCCCACAAAATGTTTTTTTACACGGTCACCGGTCTTGAGCGAACCGCGAAGGCTCGAAAAGGTTTGATTGGCTTTTATCACGCTTTGTGCTAAACGTGCATCTTAAATTTTGATTCGTTGTGCTATGCTGCCAACTAATTATGCAGTGATTGTCTATTTGTTGCTATCTTTAAAAAACGTGCACGAAGTTTGTCAGTGAAGAAATTAAATCAAATTTTCGTTATATTATAAACCATATATATTAGAGTTTCGTCAGTCGTCATGCCGTTTAGGTTAGTACCAGTTTCATCAGTGTCGTTTTGTTTAAAAAGCATTCCGCATTGGTACCGAAAACAACAACTAGCCATGAGTAAACGTGAAAAATAAACAATCTAGTTAAACAATCTAAAAAAAAACCATAGGTCCGATATTTCACTAGTACAGACCTCACGATCGGTCAATAAGTACTTAATATTGAGTTCTTGGATAGCGATATGTCACGTGGTTTTGAAATATAAAAAGACCCCTGGTCAGGCGTTCACACGGCTGGTCGGGCTACTGCAAAATCACAGTGCTATATATAGTACGTGAAGGTTACTGAAGTGTTATCGAAGCTGCAATCACTACATATACGCAGGTTGTTGCATGCAGTGCTAAGATCTAAAGTCTAAACACATTGGTCACAGACAAAAGTCAAAACACAATCCAATTATCCGATAGAAAACACAATTTGCAATACACAAAACACGATTGCCTGTATTTAACGTAGTTTCCACACATGCACACAGCGTTCATATGTCGAGTCTCTTCGGGTATTAAGCTATTAACGGCGTGTGCGATTGTAAGCGTATATAATATCAAAACTATGTCTGTGAACACACAAAACACATCCGAGACGAGAAAGACTTGATCAGACATCAGGAAAGCAAAGAAAGAAAGCATTATTTCCACACATGTACAGCGTTCATATGTCAAGTCTCTTCGGGTATTAAATATCAACACAGCTTCATGTTTACGGCGTGTGCGATTGTAAGCGTATATAATATCAAGATATTTGCCAGCAACATTAATGACCAATAACTATGTCTGTGAACACACAAAACACATCCGAGACGAGAAAGACTTGACCAGACATCAGGAAAGCATAGAAAGAAAGCATTTGGCATGCACGCATCAGCTTCGCAAAGCCTGACGGGATGACGTAATGATTGCCATTTCGCGACATAGACAAAAAAACAAAAAACAACAAAAAACGGAGCCGAAACCTAGACTCGGCTACCACAGGTAACCCGAGTAACTACGCAATAAATGAGGTTACGCAATAAGCAAGGTTAACAGCTAGGTAACCGCGCGCGGTGCAAGCTGGGGATCAGCGGCCATGGAAGACTGGTACTAGTTGAGCGTCGTCATTGCCGCGTTAAGGGGCTAGCAGTCAGACCCAGTGTTGGAGTCAGAGGAAATTAGATATTCCCAACATCCCTGCCTTCAATCAAAGAGGTAAGTGTAATTCTTCCACCAATTAATTGGTGTGATCGGTGCAAGCCATACCGAGTGAGGGTGGTCAGCTCTAGATCCTGCATGGATGGGTCTTAACCTGGATCCAAGTACCGCTATTCGCCACAGGCCCCCACCGGGCTACGGCTTGCACCAACCTTCCAGACGGGTAAGTAAAAAGGTGAACGAGGATGTTAACATATAATATTGATGTGTTGGACAGCGATATGTCGCGTGGTTTTGAAATAGAACGAGGCAATAACATATAATATTGACCTGTTGGACAGCGATATGTCGCGTGGTTTTGAAATAGAACGAGGAAATAACATATAAATATTGAGTCCTTGGATAGCGATATGTTGCGAGGTTTTGAAATAGAACTACGCAATAACATATAATATTGAGTCCTTGGATAGCGATAAGTTGCATGGTTTTGAAATAGAACGAGGAAATAACATATAATATTGAGTCCTTGGATAGCGATATGTTGCGTGGTTTTGAAATAGAACTACGCAATAACATATAATATTGAGTCCTTGGATAGCGATATGTTGCGTGGTTTTGAAATAGAACTACGCAATAACATATAATATTGAGTCCTTGGATGGCGATATGTTGCGTGGTTTTGAAATAAAACGAGGAAATAACATATAATATTGAGTCATTGGATAGCGATATGTTGCGTGGTTTTGAAATAGAACTACGCAATAACATATAATATTGAGTCCTTGGATGGCGATATGTCGCGTGGTTTTGAAATAGAACGAGGCAAAAACATATAATATTGAGTTCTTGGATAGCGATATGTTGCGTGGTTTTGAAATAGACTGAGGCAATAAAATATAATATTGAGCTCTTGGATAGCGATATGTTGCGTGGTTTTGAAATAGAACTACGCAATAACATATAATATTGAGTTTCTTAGATAGCGATATGTTGCATGGTTTTGAAATAGAACGAGGCAATAACATATAATATTGAGTCCTTGGATAGCGATATGTTGCGTGGTTTTGAAATAGAACTACGCAATAACATATAATATTGAGTCCTTGGATGGCGATATGTTGCATGGTTTTGAAATAGAACGAGGCAATAACATATAATATTGAGTCCTTGGATAGCGATATGTTGCGTGGTTTTGAAATAGAACTACGCAATAACATATAATATTGAGTCCTTGGATAGCGATATGTTGCGTGGTTTTGAAATAGAACGAGGAAATAACATATAATATTGAGTCCTTGGATAGCGATATGTTGCGTGGTTTTTGAAATAGAAACTACGCAATAACATATAATATTGAGTCCTTGGATGGCGATATGTCGCGTGGTTTTGAAATAGAACGAGGCAATAACATATAATATTGAGTTCTTGGATAGCGATATGTTGCGTGGTTTTGAAATAGACTGAGGCAATAAAATATAATATTGAGTTCTTGGATAGCGATATGTTGCGTGGTTTTGAAATAGAACTACGCAATAACATATAATATTGAGTTCTTGGATAGCGATATGTTGCGTGGTTTTGAAATAGAACGAGGAGATAACATATAATATTGAGTTCTTGGATAGCGATATGTTGCATGGTTTTGAAATAGAACTACGCAATAACATATAATATTGAGTCCTTGGATAGCGATATGTTGCGTGGTTTTGAAACAGAACTACGCAATAACATATAATATTGAGTTCTTGGATAGCGATATGTTGCGTGGTTTTGAAATAGAACGAGGAGATAACATATAATATTGAGTTCTTGGATAGCGATATGTTGCGTGGTTTTGAAATAGAACTACGCAATAACATATAATATTGAGTCCTTGGATAGCGATATGTTGCGTGGTTTTGAATTAGAACGAGGAAATAACATATAATATTGAGTTCTTGGATAGCGATATGTTGCGTGGTTTTGAAATAGAACGAGGAAATAACATATAATATTGAGTTCTTGGATAGCGATATGTTGCGTGGTTTTGAAATAGAACCAGGCAATAACATATAATATTGAGTCCTTGGATAGCGATATGTTGCGTGGTTTTGAAACAGAACGAGGAAATAACATATAATATTGAGTCGTTGGATAGCGATATGTTGCGTGGTTTTGAAATAGAACTACGCAATAACATATAATATTGAGTTCTTGGATAGCGATATGTTGCGTGGTTTTGAAATAGAACTACGCAATAACATATGATATTGAGTTCTTGGATGGCGATATGTCGCGTGGTTTTGAAATAGAACGAGGAAATAACATATAATATTGAGTTCTTGGACAGCGATATGTTGCGTGGTTTTGAAATAGAACGAGGAAATAACACATAATATTGAGTCCTTGGATAGCGATATGTTGCGTGGTTTTGAAATAGAACTACGCAATAACATATAATATTGAGTCCTTGGATGGCGATATGGTTGCGTGGTTTTGAAATAGAACGAGGCAATAACATATAATATTGAGTTCTTGGATAGCGATATGTTGCGTGGTTTTGAAATAGAACTACGCAATAACATATAATATTGAGTTCTTGGATAGCGATATGTTGCGTGGTTTTGAAATAGAACTACGCAATAACATATAATATTGAGTTCTTGGATAGCGATATGTTGCGTGGTTTTGAAATAGAACTACGCAATAACATATAATATTGAGTCCTTGGATGGCGATATGTTGCGTGGTTTTGAAATAGAACGAGGCAATAACATATAATATTGAGTTCTTGGATAGCGATATGTTGCGTGGTTTTGAAATAGAACGAGGAAATAACATATAATATTGAGTCCTTGGATGGCGATATGTTGCGTGGTTTTTGAAATAGAACGAGGAAATAACATATAATATTGAGTTCTTGGACAGCGATATGTTGCGTGGTTTTGAAATAGAACGAGGAATAACATATAATATTGAGTCCTTGGATAGCGATATGTTGCATGGTTTTGAAATAGAACGAGGCAATAACATATAATATTGAGTCCTTGGATAGCGATATGTTGCGTGGTTTTGAAATAGAACTACGCAATAACATATAATATTGAGTCCTTGGATAGCGATTGTTGCGTGGTTTTGAAATAGAACTACGCAATAACATATAATATTGAGTCCTTGGATAGCGATATGTTGCGTGGTTTTGAAATAGAACGAGGCAATAACATATAATATTGAGTTCTTAGATAGCGATATGTTGCGTGGTTTTGAAATATAACTTAGCAATAACATGTAATATTGAGTTCTTGGATAGCGATATGTTGCGCGGTTTTTGAAATATAAGTACGCAATAACATATAATATTGAGTTCTTGGATAGCGATATGTTGCGTGGTTTTGAAATAGAACGAGGAAAATAACATATAATATTGAGTCCTTGGATAGCGATATGTTGCGTGGTTTTGAAATAGAACGAGAGAATAACATATAATATTGAGTCCTGGGACAGCGATATGTTGCGTGGTTTTGAAATATAACTACGCAATAACATATAATATTGACCTGTTCCAAATAATGGAGTTTCACGAATTGTTCGCCTCGTAACCATTGGACGAATTGGACAAATTCAAGGAGCCGACAAATTTTTATGCGGTGCAAGACGGGAGTCGTATCAAATGACGGATTTGACGACATCGTTCGATCCGTACCTGTTCGACAGTATTGGACAATCGACGTTCTTGACGCAATAATTTTTGACACGACATTTTTGACGCGGTATTTTTGACGCGACATTTTATTGCGGTATTTTTGACCCGACATTTTTGACGCTAAACAGGGTACCGCTTTTTAGCACTTTGTTTGGTTCTGACACATTGCCGCTAGCGATTTTCCCTTTCTCGCGCATCGCAAGTTCACCACTTTTTGCCAAACAGTTTTGAAAATGTTCTTGAATGCGTGACGGCATGCCGAAGATCTGGAGCCCGGTGAGGGTGCTAATCTCGATACGCGTGCAGTAATGAGCAATGATTTATTTAACGTCGCAAGCACAGGATGTGATCGCCCCACCATCCGATCCAGGGGCTCATGTTGAAAGTGCACGACATAAGCTACGACCTAACGTATCATTTTACACGCGTGGACAAACGTGATATCATATTCGGATCCTACGTGCTTTGATACGTATATAAAGCGAAAAATGTAATTTGCCTTGAGTTGACCTTTAACACCACACGTAACTTAAAAACTTACTGTTCATTATCCAACGCTTTGACCCTCTGATTTAGTGGCTTATAATTTGGGGGGGATGCCTCCAAACGCAAACACTTTTCCAGAAAAAAGGGGAAGTTACTTAAAATTATTTTTTGTAAAAGTATTTCCTGGTTTAATTTAATCAACATTACCTGTCATGGCTGATAAATTCTAGGGTATGAATATTATTGCCAGTCTTTCCATTCACGTGGTTTCTGTTGTTTAAGTCCATAGTACTGACGCGTGTTTTGTAGGCTCGGTTAGTAGCCTTTCGTAACACAGGAGCTTTATCTGAAAGAACAAAACTACGTTGCTTATATGTGGGATACAAGAGTGCACTGAGAGACTACATATTCCTCCGCCAGTGGGTACAATCCTGGTTACAATGACTTCCAGACATGCAAGCTGCCTCCAGTATATCCAGTTCTACAACTGCTGGTACAAGTTTTAATGCTTCAGTGTCAGCTGCCTCCTCTATCTACTTCTTCCGACTAGAAAGTTTACATACCACTCATTGTTCCACTTCTCGAAGCATAAATGGTTAAAAACTGCTTCGCTTTGTTCACTAAATACGTAAAACGTTTTACTCATAGCATCTAACCTCTTCTCGTCTTCTTGCAGGAACTTTAATGACAATATTAAAGCAAAATTCACTCTGTGTTTCATCGAAATGTTCTTCGACAACTCTATGTTTTGGTCGCCATATATATTGGATTTTCTCGTGAGGAAAAACCATCCTTCAAAATCCACAAAAGCATTTCATTGGCTTTCCGGTAGTTTCCGGTTGTTTATTAGCCAATCAGAATGGCTAATACTCATTGAAATTTGCACTGTATTACACCTTTTCTGCACTGTATTACATTGAAATTGCACTCCTCTCGACCAATCAGGATGCAGTAATTTTGTCATGTATAATATTAGCACAACAAGCAAGCCAGCTTGTTGTGCTAACAAGTAACCAAAATAAGTCTAATTATAGTGGTCTACATGTAATATGTTCACAAAATGTTACAATAATGTACGATACATGTACTTCAATATGCCGAAGCAATGTCATGGTGACTTTGCACAGTTAATTGATAGCAAAATACCATTGTACAGTACAGGAATTCTACATTGTCCCAATTTGGGTTGTCCATGCATGTATAATATTAGTCAATAAAACAATAAAACAAGCGAGTGGGCTCTCTAACTAACTTTCCAACATGCCCTTCACCGCAGTCAACGCCAATTACACCATGCGCAATTGACCATGGCAGTAAAATTGCCCACTAAATAATGGAAAGTAGCCCAAGTTAATGCCTAAAAGGAGTCTTGTTTAGATTTAAATGGCATTTAATCATAATACAATGGATATTTATCCCAAATCGATACCAACAGACAAATATACATTAAGAATTGGCGACTTATATCGCTAGAATTTCCTCACACTTCAGTAGCGGCTACAGAAATACAGTAATACACAATTCACTTTTTATTTATATTTTTATATTTAGACTTTTATACTGTGTAAATGCGCGTTTTTAAATTCATATTTTAGTTTTGTTTGTAATTTCAATATATTATATGTAAGAGTATTACACTGTTCGTGTAAGTGCCCAATCCCTTCTTTTGATAAAAATTAAAACATTGTGGGGTGGGCGCTTACCCGTGGTCAACTACGGTAGTTTAACTAAGTGAAATGCCAAATATTACTTGCTAAATTCAGTCTACATAAAAGCATAGTCAGAGGACTTACCTTTCATTTTCAATAATTTCTACTTGTAGAATATTGTAGAACATCTTAATACATTGGTAGGAATTTTTACGTTAAATGTCCCTCTATAATTAAATAAATTAAAAGTTCTGAGTAAAGTTTGACTAGCATATACTGTACACATAACAAATTAAGGGCACTCGGTGCCACACTGCATATACCATGTACCTCCACCAGTGGGTTATTGCGAATAACACCCTGGGTACGAGGTTGTGGGTTATTATTGTATTAGCATAGGCATATAGCAGCCCAATTCTGTTGGGGGGGGGGGGGGGGGGGGGGGCAGAGATTTTTGCCTGAAATATTTTGGGTTAAATACTGATTTTTAAGTCATATTTTTCAGTCTTAGCTTAACATATGAATTTTTCTTGAACATTTATTTCACAGCAATATTGCCGAAAATTCCTTGCAGAAAGTGCCTGAATTTTCCTTTTTCAAATATTTTGGGAGGGCAATTGCCCCCGCCCCCTCCTCCCCCCCACCTGCTACGCGCATAATTATTATCTAGAGATATTTAAAAAAAAAACAACGAGCCATCCAGCTAACCAGGCCAGCTCATGAGACCTACATATGTATGAATGAATAAAATGCTTGATTGCACTTGTACCAAAATTATACAAAAATGCATAAAATAAGGATAATGAGGATATTTATGCATATTGATTGCATAAAATCAGGATAATGAGCACAATCAAGCATTTCTTCTACACAGAGAATCCTGCGGTCAGATTTTTATTAATTTCTCATCCAAATTTCAACCAAAATTGAAAGAGTTGGTCCTTGGTCTATGGTCAATCTTTCCACAAACTTTCATGAAAATCTGTGTGGTATTTTGTGAGGTATCCTGGTGACAACTCAGACAAACAGATGCAGACAGACAGACAGACAGACAGACAGACAGACAGACAGACAGACAGACAGACAAACACAAACAGACAGACACAAACACACACACAAACACACAGGCAGACAAACAGACAGACAAACAAACAAACAGACACACGCACACACACACACACACACACACATAACTTCCTTGCAGAGGTAAAAATAGTAAAACAAATACTATATACTTAAATAAGACAAATAAAATAATGAATTCTACGTTATTTACCAAGTTAGAACCGAGAAAATGATTTGCCTGGGGTCCAAAATTCTTTATCCAAAGCCGCACATCAATTTGGTCATTTTTAATACGACCTAGGGCAGGTATTTTTACATATTTTTCGACCAAAACAGCAACATAATGTCTACTTTTTGTTGCTTCTATTCTTTTAAATACTTGAGGTTTAAAAGTCAAAGCATAGCTTGATAAAATTCCGGTTCTCTGACCCCCCCCCCCCCCCCCCCCCCCCAATCTTTTTCTGTCCTGCGAGAGCCGTCCTGATTCTTGAACGTCGGGTTTTAATAGGAGACTGAGAACTAGTATGGCGTCATGACCGCACATGCGCAGATAGCACTTTTGCCGCGTTATTTGAGGTCAGTGGTAAGTGGCTGGCGTACTTCATGATAACACTAGCAACCCGTGAAGTGTTTTCGGTGATAAAAACCGTTTATATAATTGAAGTACCTATGAAAGATTTCTATGAAACGAAAATTAAGTTTGTTTTATTTGAAAGAACACTTCAAATTATAGAGTAACATTTTTGCAGTTTTTCGTTTCCTTGCTCCGTTCTTGAGATATTTTAGTTTGTTTGATATGCAAATTAAACATTTTGATGTCGTAGGTGTATAATGAGCAATCGAAGAGGTTAGATATCTTTTCTATTATCAAACCAAATTAATTTGAATGAAGCATGTGGATGTCTTTCGCCCACAACACTAAACATGTAGATCTTCAAGTGATTATTATATTTGAGAATAGCAAAGATATATAATAGACGGCCAACCTCGATAAAAGTGTCATTTTTTTTTACAAGCAGGCAACCATGCTAAATCGTATCGGATAGTGTATACTTTGAAGGTGAGGGGTGTTGGCAGTCGTAATTATTGATTTATATGTTAAAATTTAGAGCTTTTTGAAAGCACAATGTGATGGATGGGATATCTGTGAAGCGCTGCCTATTTACGTTTGTGTTTTATTTGTATTGGCTAATTCAGAATGCTATCCAATCAGCGTGCCTGAAGTTCTGATTATTCTAATTCGCATAACTCACAATGATAAACAAACAAGAAATATGATGTGAATACACCATAATATTATACTTGGAAGCAAAGCCACGAAAAGGTAAACTTGCCAAGAATCATAAATTTATTAGACCTGGTAGCTGGAAGTCTCATATTCGTAAATTACTTCGTTTTATATTGGTAATTTGCCGATACCGCCATGTATTTACTGTTATAAGGCCCCATAAAAAAAATTCCTTGATTCCCATCACTACATTTTGAAAATGTCGAAGAGGCGGGAGGTTTATATTTTATATTAAAATATAAAAATATTCCATAAAATTTTGAAATTGGAGAGGGAAGTGTTTTTATATTTCCTTGTTTTCCAAAATGTACGTAATAAAACACTTGCGTAAAAAAGTTGACAGTTCCTATATTTTCCTTCAAAGTCACACCAAGGTCCCACCATGTCCCCCAACACGCAATGAAATAATTCCGTTGCAGAAATTCTCGGCTTGGGACATCAAAAATCGAATATAAATTATAAAAAAAATTACTTTCTGCATATTTTCGGTCGGGCGGCACATTTTTATAACAAAATAAAAACATATGTGTACGCGGGCTTCAAAATGTGGTCGGGCGGTGATGAGAATCAAGGAATTTTTTTTATGTGGCCTAAAGCTGAGTTTTTGTACTACAGTATAGTGTTGCTCATAATATCCTTAGACATCTAACTCACCGGTTCAACAGTTCTATCTTGTGATACACGGAAGGCAACCGGCCTAGTAAATATCTTGATCAATGTCTAAGCTACATTTATATGGTGGTTGCCTGCTTGTAACAAAAAGTTTTCAGATTGTTGTGGATGTTCTTCTAAGTGTTATAATTAGGCGAATTTGCGCCATGTTTCTTGTTTGTTTATAATTGTGAGTTATGCGAATTAGAATAATCAGAACTTCAGGCACGCTGACTGGATAGAATTCTGAATTAGCAAATTCAAATAAAACACAAACGTAAATATAGGCAGCAATTTACAGATATCCCATCCATCACATTGTGCTTTCAAAAAGCTCTAAATTTTGGTATATAAATCAATAATTACGGCTGCCAACACCCCTCACCTTCAAAGTATACACTATCCGATACGATTTAGTATGGTTGCCTGCTTGTAACAAAAAATGCCATCAAAAGTAATATTTTGAAGCTTTGGCCGGCCGCCTATTTTATAATTCCTAATTTCAAGTTTGAGATCTCAGACTGGACGATAACTGAGACCATGCACGTGATTAATGATAAAATTGTTGTAAAAAGTCTTTAGTAGCTATTATTGAAAAAAAGTAATTTAGGAATGTTTTAATCTGTTTTGAACGTGCAGTTGCACCTGCGGGAACTCAATTTTAGCAAATTCACCTTTGTGAAAAGCAATAATAATTACTTAAGTTGTTTTGAAACAAGGCAAACAAAAACTGAGTCGCCGACCAGAAAAGTAATTTAACGGTGGTCTTCAAGAGAATA
This sequence comes from Paragorgia papillata, assembly GCA_035771165.1. Taxonomy (NCBI): domain Eukaryota; kingdom Metazoa; phylum Cnidaria; class Anthozoa; order Scleralcyonacea; family Coralliidae; genus Paragorgia; species Paragorgia papillata. The sequence continues at coordinate 14,953 of JAWNZC010000269.1, forward strand.
ATGCTTATCATGTCAAGCTGACTCATATTGCACCTGCATTTTTGTTTGCTTTTCGCTAAAAGAGACATTAAGAAATATAAAAGGTATAATCAGCATATACTATAATTTAACTATAAAGTTCTAAGTAAGATTTTGAAACAAAATTTATAGGAGGGACTTAAGTAACTATATATAGTGTTGAGGCGATACATAAATTAACTGACTTGCTGATATAACCGACATTTTAGTACGGATATTTGGTGACACGGTGGAGAAGCGACAAAAGACAGTCTATACAAAATTAGCAGCTGAAACACATTCAGAAAAATTTCTTTCAAAATCCAAGAACAATAACCGTTTTTAGCTTCAAATCAGTATAATTCTTTATTTTTAACTTCATTCTACTACAATAGCTTCATAATTATATTTTTTGTATTAAACTGATTTAAGGTATTATAAGCGTAGACGTGCAGAAGGAGACCATTATTAAACTCGAAGAGCCTGTTAATCGAGAATGATCGCCAAAGCTTAGATACAATTTGCTTGTCTTAAATGCCTTATTGCGTAAGTTGAAGTTGTTGATGGAAGATTTTAGACTATCTAAGTAAGACAACCACATAAACTTCTATTCAGTTATAGATACATTGCATGCTGCTATGTATATATTAGTGGTGAAAATTTAATAAATTTTCAGGCAAGACAGTCACCAAACTTTAGCCAACGTGAAGAACTTTTATAATATGTACGTATGCATAATATTATATGAAGTTGGAGGAAAGTTCTATGTGTGCCTGACCAAAAAGACAGGAAAATTGTTTGGTCCTTGAACTCGAGGCTATTTACCACTACGACATCGAACGAACATTTTTTTAAATTATTTAAAAGCTAAAAGACGTTTTCCTACGTCTGTAGATTGAACTATATCTATGTATATATATATATATATATATTTAAAAAACTCATTAATAATTCATGAGGAAAACACAAAAGAAATCAATACCGTAGCAGAGGTTGTAAATCGGATACAGAATCGTCCTGATTTACATAAACTTTAGCTTCGATTTTCTCGGCTAAAATAGAGTATATCGCTAAAATAGTTGGTGAACTTGATTACTTAGATGCATTTGTATTTTAAGAAAGATACAGCATTCGCAGCCGAGCTGTATCTGATTTACTACGGCTCGCCTTGTAAATCAGATACAGATCGGCTGCTCATGCTGTATCTATTACATATATATTCATATATATTCTAAAAAATAAATTATGTATAATTATTAATGTAGTGTTAGTGTATAATGTGTATTACATACAGTGAAGTATTTTATAGTTGTCTTTTTTGTCTGATTATTCTGAGCAAGTGTATTAAAGAGCAGCCAGGAACGGAGAGTGATGTTGTTTCTTTGTGCTCCTCGTTACTGAAATACGCTCCAGACTGGAAAGGTGGTGGTGGAAGAAACCATAAATAATAGTTCTTTTAATTGAATGTTTAATACCGTTAGAACAGGATCTTACTTAATTGTTGCGTTTTAGTAAAATATTTAAGTTGTGTTTTAATATCTTCTCTATTTTGTACGATTTGTAAATCCTTTTCGCCTTAGGTTATATATATACGATCAGTATTGATACTATTGCTTGTTTGTGGTGTTTGATTTTCTAGCAACAATATCGTAGCTGTTAAATTCTCCATCAATTAAAATATCTATATTACCCATATAAAGGGGATATTACACGGTGGTGAGAAGATATGGATTTTATGTTCGAGTGGCAAGGAAAATATCCCACGAGTGAGCGCAGCGAACGAGTGAGATATTGCTCTTGCCACGAGAACATAAAATCTATATCTTTGAGCAACCGTGTAATGTTCTATTTACTATATGGTCAATGAGATTATGCGTGGAAGTGATGTTGCTAAACTGAGTTCAGTAATGCAAAAACTACAACCGCGCTTGACCTAAAACATTTAGAAAATACGAATGAAAAATACAACAGCTTCTTCGAATACATATATGTTATTTACCGGCTGGGAGGTCCGTATAGAGAAATATTTCCCGAGGTCTCAAAAACTGCCCGAGGCCGTAGGCCGAGGGTCGTTTTTGAGACCGAGGGAAATTTTTCTCTATACGGACCGACCAAAACGGTAAATAACATATTCATTTTTTTTATTAATCGTACGATTTATAATTTACATAATTAGGTAAATTAACATAATTGAATTGCGTAATCGAGATGACATACACGTGATATTCAAAAGTCCAAAGTTTACCGTTCGACAGTAAACAACTGCCGACATGCAGTCTGAGAGGGAAGCTTGGAACCTCTTTTGTGATTAAAAAAGCAGTCAAAACTTGAAGATCTAGTTACGAAGGGAAGTCAGAAAGCAGTCCTAGTGTTTTTAAAGTTTAGTTGATAAAGATTCTTCGTCGTTCTTCTTCGTCGCTTGCTCGTTTTTGGCTGTTCGCTTGGGAAATTGCTTTCAATACTCGGCTGACTGAATGGAAATTGAAAGTGGGTTGTTCGAGTTTGAAGACGAAAATGCTTGTAGTAAGCCATTTGTAACTTTTTTCAAAGACATGACACGATGAGGTTGGCATGTGGAAAATATTTGACTAAAGGGTAAAGACTTGTAGCGGTTTTGTTGAGTATAGTTGGACAACAGAGGAATGACAGTTAATAGTATCAAAAGGTTTCAGCTTTTCTGTCTTCTCGTGGTATGTTTTTTTTTAAATATATACTTCTATATAGTTTCATTTAGTGATTCAAAATACTGTGTTCACATGTTTATGTATGTTTTGCCTACCGTTTTAAACTGTTTTCATACGTCATTGAGCAATAATACTTTAAAACTTTATAAATGTCGCTCGTAAATTTTGCTTTGTCATAGTTTTCCCAGCGTTTCTTTTAAAATTCGCTGTTTTGGCACATGCAGTTGTCAATAATAAAACTCATTTGCATCCCCGTAGCTCTCTGCTAAATATATTTGTTCTGTGGCAAGCGAAATAGTTATAAAAATCGATCAATTTTAAATGACAGAGGGTAAAACTTTTTTGTTTTTGGTTTGAAATCCGCAGCGGTCCGTATCGGGGTCCGTATCGTGTGATACGGACCGCTCGCTAAGCCAATCAGAGCGCGCGAATCAGATGGATACCGGACCGCAAAAAAATAAGTCATTTTACGTGAAAAACTAAATTAAGAGAAGTTATACTGGCTCAAATTTACTTGAATCGAAACTTACGGCAAAGGGCGTAAATTTTTACTTGTCGATATGTCACTCGCGAGCGTTACATACGAGAAATACGGCACTCTGTTCCCAGATGTAGTGAAATATGGAACCTACGAGTGTTTTCGTTGCTAGTAAAATACCCTACTCCACATAATAAAAAATAATATTATGTAATCGAAATAGAATTTATACAGTCGAATCGACAATTACGGCAATTTTTTGAAGCTTTCTAACGTCGAAAATCAACGTTGTTTCCTCGTTAATATCGACGTAAAATTGACGTTGCTTTAACGTTAAAACAACGTTGTTTCGACGTCGCATATCAACGTCGATTCGATTTGCGTTTTCTACCACTTTTTCAACGTCGTTTCGACGTCCGAGGACGACGTCGAATCAACGTCGAAACGACGTCATTTTGGCAACTGGTTAGTTTTTCAAAACGTTCCGGAACCCAATGCTTAAATTCTATTCGTCCAACATTTTGGTGTTTGCTGTTTAGAAAGATTAGATCTCCTTAATTTCTAAGTTTTGTCTTAGCTTTTTTCTTGTCTGGTTTCAGCGGCTAATTTGTTTGGCCACCGTCCTGCGGAAATCTTGTAATTTTTTGGACTCTAATTGTAGTTAGTTTGACTCTTATAATTAAGGTTTTTAATATTTGATCTAAAAAAACTTTGAAAGCCATCATTAACTAAAACATTGACAGTGGTAGTAATTGCCGACACTCATTTAATTTATATTTGCTGCGTCATTTACGTTTATAAAAGACTCGTGTTTGAGCAGCCACAGTTTAATCGACGCCTTTTGCATTGACGCCAAGAAGTTGTAAAAGAAGCAAAATTTTGATAACTGTTTCAAGTTTGATTTCTGGAATCTCTCTAAATTGCAGAGACAGGTTAATTGGAAGAAGGCAACAAAAGAAAACACAGGTAAAATTATATTTAAAGATTTCCCGTGTGTGGATGGTTAATTTCTTAATTTTTATAGAAGCGGCCTAAATAATTTTCTAAACCCCAACGCAATTCAATATAAGCATTTTAACCCTACATAGGGAAGCGTGTAACTTCTAATTTTGTTCCAATCGACAGAATTGTTTGGTTTTCCTTCTAAGGGTAACATTAAATTGTTTCTCAGTCTTTTTTCTGAAATTCAGTTAAAATACGTTTTACTCAGCTGGAAATTAATTTGAGAAAATTAGGAGGAGTTACGTACGTAGGTAGAAGTTTCGTAATTCATATCGCTGAATTCCGTGGGACTTTGCAATACTTCTAGGCTCCTGTACTATTCGAATTGTTTAAATATGATATTTAAAACCAAACAGGACGTTTGTGATCTCTCCCACTGCATGGTATAACAGCGTGCATTATTTACACATTTTCTGCTCGAGACTGGTGTCTTTTGAACAGTCAACGACATTTGCAAATCTTCAATTGATGTACGATACTGAAGTCTTTGAGGTCTGCATTACGTAGACTTTCTTAACAAACCTAAAGGCTTTTTTAAGTGATTTGACCAGTTTTTTGTAACCAATTTAATGGCCTTTTTGCATGGCAAAGAATCTGGCGGAAATTCGCCGAATGTCGGCCATCAATGTTCCATCATAACTGTTCAGTGTCGCATCGGCGACGGTTCAGTGTAATTGTTTCAGAAGTTGAACCTGAAGTTGAGTGGGTAAATTTTACGTCTTGAAATATTTAAAATGAAGTTAAATTATTTTTATGGAGCATAAAGTGAGCTTTAAAAATGATATATAGCTTGTTGATTTATCTTTCATACTTACCAAATTGGAGCGACGTTTTTCATAATTACATCACTTTTCTAAAACTGAAGGTATCTTTTCTTTTAAGCTTGTACCATCTTTCATAAGCTTTTTGGAGACGTTTTAGTTTGTTGTTGTTTTTTTGTCGGAATTAGTCTTTAGTATTTTATTCTGCGTAACACAAGAGAATTTTATTCACTTCTGGGGAAGTCGAACAGAATGAATTGTTAAAGGTTATTAAGTATTTGCATGTGTACGGTATACGTACTGATCAATTTCACTTTATTTAAATATTTCATCCTGTTGCTTGTTTTAAATTGCGCCATTTTTGTTTTAACACCTACAACCTCAGTCATTAATCGTTGGGACACTTGAGATTTTTCGTCTTCAACCCCCATGCCCCTATTCAATGTTGAAATATTTCGCGTGTTTAGCAACTGGGATAAAACCCCCAACAAAAACACACACTAACAGACACTAGTGAACAACATTGAATAGGAGAGGGGAAAGGCTTAAGTGTCCCAATATTTTTGTCCGAGATTGTATTGTATACATACTTAAGAATCCTCTCGAAAACTTGTGACGTTTGGTGTTTCGAAATGTTCGCGTTCGGCGTATGTTATTGCGAATGCGCGTGTTCAATTCATGATAAAGAAACATACGTGATAAAGAATTAACTTTCTACATTAATCTAGAAAACATGTAGTTTAATTCTCATACACTATTTAAGAACAGTCATCATACTATTTCGTTATATCAGTTACAACGGAAAGGAGTTTTAAACACAATGGTGTACAAATCTCGTATCAACAGTGATACTCGTGCGCGAGTATATTATTTAAGAAACGTTCAAGGACTATCTATTCGCAAGGTCGCAGAACTCTGCGATGTTTCGCGTGGAAGCGTTCTCCGAATAAGCAAGGAAGAACGACACACTCAAGGCTCTCAAAACTCGTTCGCAAAGAAAGGCCGACCACGGAAATTGACGGAGAGACAGAGGCGTTTGCTTCTCAGATGCGTGTCAACTCTGCGAAACGAAGAAGGCAACTTCTCAGGCAAACGAATCATGGAAACAGCTGGAATCTCTCAGTGCGACGTTTCACTACGGACAGTAACCAGATTTTTGAACGAAAACGGTTATTTCTATTTACAGGCAAGGAAGAAGGGCCTTCTGAAGAGAGAAGATCTGAAAAAGAGACTAACTTTTGCAAAATCATGCAGGAAGATCTATGTAGAACACTTTTGGACAGATCATGTATCTTTCTATTTGGATGGAACTGGGTTTGCCCATAAAACCAATCCACTTGATCAAGCTCGTGCGCCAAAAGGAAGAACGTGGCGAAAAAAGTCAGAGGGTCTGAGATTGGGGTGTACTTCGAAAGGAAGAAAAGAGGGAACTGGTGGACGTGTATTGAAACTTATGGTTGCCATCAGTTACGGAAAAGGTGTTATTGTTTGTGAGCCGTATGAGAAAATGTGTGGAATCTACTTCGCCAATTTCATTGACCGAAACTTCAATACGATGTTTCAATTGGCAGAGAAAGGAGATACTCGTATTTGGGTTCAGGACGGTGACCCCTCGCAAAATTCTGCTGCGGCTAGAGCAGCCATGTCACGTGCACGATGTGAACTTTTAAAAATACCTGCACGAAGCCCAGACTTAAACCCTATAGAAAATCTGTTCAATCTGACATCCAAAATCTTGAGGGAAAATGCGATATCACAACGAATCACAAAAGAGTGCTTCGAGGAGTTTCAAGCAAGAGTGATAAACACAATGAAATCGATCCCAAAGGAATACATCAACAATTTAATCGCATCCATGAATAGACGCTTGAACTATGTTATTGCAAATAAAGGAAATCGAATAAAATACTAAATTGTGCTTTGCAAACCAACAACGGTCACCTTTGAATGTTATTAGGCTTTCAATTATAACATACAACAGCATGTCATTTTTATCTTAATAAAAGTGTAGATGAATAAACTCACTTGTTTACTCTTATCATAAAACGGGTCAAAATCATCCCAAAACTCACTATCAGGATCCAAAATACAATACCTATCGACAATTTGCAGATGTTATCGATTACATTCTTCAAACAATTCGTTAAAACCGCTTAGGGTACTTCTAGTGTTTTGCACTTGTTAAAGTGACCGTGATAAAGAAACTTCCGGTGCAGACATATTAAACGATTAACCTTCACGAATAACCTTTTCGGACTGCAATTTCGACGTGATTTCTTTCATTTCTTGGCGTCTTTCTTAATTACGATAAAACTTTGAACACAATAGTTACAATTAGTAAAGTAAAGCCATGCGCATAATAGTACTTTTTAATCACTACACATATTGGTCAATCGTCTCTCTCAAGATAATAGTTAACTATTAAATACCCTTTCATTTAACAATGACGATTAACCTTTAAAATCTTGTGTCAAACCTTTGTTTTAGCAATAAAATAGACCTGAATATAGCAAATAAGTTCTACTTAACATTAACTTTAATATACACTAATGTTCATTGTACGGACCACTGGTAATGTGGAATTATCGGTGAAAGAAAGGGTTAAATAACCGTCGGTAAATCCTTCACTACGCAGACAGTCAGTGACGTCAAATTATTTATATCCCACTTATACAGTATTGTATACATACTTAAGAATCCTCTCGAAAACTTGTGACGTTTGGTGTTTCGAAATGTTCGCGTTCGGCGTATGTTATTGCGAATGCGCGTGTTCAATTCATGATAAGGAAACATACGTGATAAAGAACTTTCTACATTAATCTAGAAAACATGTAGTTTAATTCTCATACACTATTTAAGAACAGTCATCATACTATTTCGTTATATCAGTTACAACGGAAAGGAGTTTTAAACACAATGGTGTACAAATCTCGTATCAACAGTGATACTCGTGCGCGAGTATATTATTTAAGAAACGTTCAAGGACTATCTATTCGCAAGGTCGCAGAACTCTGCGATGTTTCGCGTGGAAGCGTTCTCCGAATAAGCAAGGAAGAACGACACACTCAAGGCTCTCAAAACTCGTTCGCAAAGAAAGGCCGACCACGGAAATTGACGGAGAGACAGAGGCGTTTGCTTCTCAGATGCGTGTCAACTCTGCGAAACGAAGAAGGCAACTTCTCAGGCAAACGAATCATGGAAACAGCTGGAATCTCTCAGTGCGACGTTTCACTACGGACAGTAACCAGATTTTTGAACGAAAACGGTTATTTCTATTTACAGGCAAGGAAGAAGGGCCTTCTGAAGAGAGAAGATCTGAAAAAGAGACTAACTTTTGCAAAATCATGCAGGAAGATCTATGTAGAACACTTTTGGACAGATCATGTATCTTTCTATTTGGATGGAACTGGGTTTGCCCATAAAACCAATCCACTTGATCAAGCTCGTGCGCCAAAAGGAAGAACGTGGCGAAAAAAGTCAGAGGGTCTGAGATTGGGGTGTACTTCGAAAGGAAGAAAAGAGGGAACTGGTGGACGTGTATTGAAACTTATGGTTGCCATCAGTTACGGAAAAGGTGTTATTGTTTGTGAGCCGTATGAGAAAATGTGTGGAATCTACTTCGCCAATTTCATTGACCGAAACTTCAATACGATGTTTCAATTGGCAGAGAAAGGAGATACTCGTATTTGGGTTCAGGACGGTGACCCCTCGCAAAATTCTGCTGCGGCTAGAGCAGCCATGTCACGTGCACGATGTGAACTTTTAAAAATACCTGCACGAAGCCCAGACTTAAACCCTATAGAAAATCTGTTCAATCTGACATCCAAAATCTTGAGGGAAAATGCGATATCACAACGAATCACAAAAGAGTGCTTCGAGGAGTTTCAAGCAAGAGTGATAAACACAATGAAATCGATCCCAAAGGAATACATCAACAATTTAATCGCATCCATGAATAGACGCTTGAACTATGTTATTGCAAATAAAGGAAATCGAATAAAATACTAAATTGTGCTTTGCAAACCAAACAACGGTCACCTTTGAATGTTATTAGGCTTTCAATTATAACATACAACAGCATGTCATTTTTATCTTAATAAAAGTGTAGATGAATAAACTCACTTGTTCACTCTTATCATAAAACGGGTCAAAATCATCCCAAAACTCACTATCAGGATCCAAAATACAATACCTATCGACAATTTGCAGATGTTATCGATTACATTCTTCAAACAATTCGTTAAAACCGCTTAGGGTACTTCTAGTGTTTTGCACTTGTTAAAGTGACCGTGATAAAGAAACTTCCGGTGCAGACATATTAAACGATTAACCTTCACGAATAACCTTTTCGGACTGCAATTTCGACGTGATTTCTTTCATTTCTTGGCGTCTTTCTTAATTACGATAAAACTTTGAACACAATAGTTACAATTAGTAAAGTAAAGCCATGCGCATAATAGTACTTTTTAATCACTACACATATTGGTCAATCGTCTCTCTCAAGATAATAGTTAACTATTAAATACCCTTTCATTTAACAATGACGATTAACCTTTAAAATCTTGTGTCAAACCTTTGTTTTAGCAATAAAATAGACCTGAATATAGCAAATAAGTTCTACTTAACATTAACTTTAATATACACTAATGTTCATTGTACGGACCACTGGTAATGTGGAATTATCGGTGAAAGAAAGGGTTAAATAACCGTCGGTAAATCCTTCACTACGCAGACAGTCAGTGACGTCAAATTATTTATATCCCACTTATACAACCTCAGTCATTAATCGTTGGGACACTTGAGATTTTTCGTCTTCAACCCCCATGCCCCTATTCAATGATGAAATATTTCGCGTGTTTAGCAACTGGAATAAAAAACCCAACAAAAACACACACTAACAGACACTAGTGAACAACATTGAATAGGGGGAGAGGGGGAAAGGCTTAAGTGTTCCAATATTTTTGTCCGAGATTGTAGATATAGTTAAATTTAAAATATTGCACAAGGCTCACTAATAATTAATTTTTTTAATTTATCAAATAAATCTATTTTAATTTTAGCATTTCTAGTTGGCCAAAAGCTGAATATAATCATGGATCTCGGTACTGCAGCTGGAACGCCACAAGTTTGGAAAGTAATCTTTATGAGTCTTGCTCTAAATCTCTGCGTTGTCAGAACATTGCATTTAAGTGCGAATTTTGTGCTTTTAGAAAGAGGTATAGTGGGCATGCATTATTTACAGTAATTTTAATTTAAAATAAAAAATCCTGCACATAGAAATGGATAGATGTGTAACATTGGAATTGCTGTTACTCGTTAATTTTGTTAAATTCTATAGAAAATGCTGTGCGAAATAACTTCGATTTTTAGACTATACAAACGATATTTTGTCATAATAGTGCAAGTTAAAAAAGGCCGACTGTTTGCAAGAAAACATTACAGCTTTCCTTGGACCTGTGTCAGGTTGCGTTTTAATTAGACTGGAACTAATGCGACCAAACTGTCGGGCAAAATGTTCCGTGCAGAGCAATGGTTGGACGGTCATCTATGTTCTATGTTTTGTGCGGTCATTGTTCTGTAATGCACAGTGTTTTAACGCAAACTTAACCAGTGAAGAACATAATACAGTAAATATCCGCATGAAAGAAACAGCAGATTAAGAACCTCCAGCCTGAAATTTAGTCAAATAAACAGCCAATAGATAAGAACCAGTTCAGCCCAGATAATTACTGTATAATTAGGAAGGAGTTTCTTACGCAAAAAAATACTAAAGCTCACAACACATGCAGGTACAGAGTATGTTTCAAGGGTCCTTGGAGAAATACATTAGTGTACTAAAACTAAATTAATTCTAGAACAATAGTACTATTTAATACTAAATATATACTGGTATGTTTTGTTTATTTGCTTCTTTATCGCAATAGTTAGTGTAATACATTGTGCTCTAGAAATTTTAATTCATTCTATTTTAACTAGATGCATTTACAGTGGTAGCTCTATACGGGGGAATACACTAGATCAGTTACGTACAATTGTTTTTGTAACTATAAAAACAATTGTTTTATAAAAACTATAAGTTTGAACCCGTTAAGAACCTATCAGCCTGATTTCTCACTATAGACACCCAACATATAAGAACCATTTCAGCCTGACTTGAAAAAATAGGAGTTCTTCTGTACGGGTTTTTACTGTAAATCACACAACTTTTTCTTTCAATATATTTTCTTTTTTGATTAACAAGAACATCGCATGAACAAATCCTTAATCTATGAACAAGAAGTGGAAAGTTTATTGGACTGTGGACATCTGTGTTTGGCTGAACTCTGCCGAGGATGTAAATCAATCAACTTTGAAAAGGAAGGATCCAAGAATATGAATGCAAGAAAGAAATGTCAACTGAACAACGAAACAAAGACGACTAAACCAGAAAGACTCGTTCCTGATCCAGCATTTAATTATTATGAAGTAATAAATGTAAGTAGACAAAGCATAAAAATAAATACATCAGTTGTGTTGACATGCAGAAAATGTTTAAGTTATAGATAACTGCGTGATATAATTGTGATATAATTATTGATAAATATATATTATTAAAAGACAAAAGAAATAAAGATAGCCACTCGCTTTGAATATAATTTTTTATTGCACGAACTTTTTCGCTATAAAGCACCTGAAGAACACCTGAAGAGCTTTATAGCCAAAACGTTTGTGCAATAAAAATTTATTTTCAAAGCGAGTGGCTATTTTTATTTCTTTTGACTTGTTGACAAATGACATATTTTGTAATATATATAATGACATATATATATTTTGTAATATATATAATGACATATATATATATATATATATACAAAGTATGAAGTATAGTTTACCTTAAAGACTTCGCTACCAGAGGTTTCACCCTAAACGGGATCATCAGGCGACTGAAAAATATCGGTTAGTGGGCTGCTTAAATGCGTTGGTTGGGGCGTGGGTGTGGGCGTCGAAACGTCCGGCGCATTCCTTTGGAGCGTGGGTGTGGGCGTCGAAACGTTGCGCGCATTCCTTTGATTGTTTAGGTTGTTGATCCGAAAGCATTTTTTATCTATTTTGTATCTCTAAATGGTTCATTGTAATTCGTTTATTTTTCTACCAGCACAGCTTCTATTGAGAGACCATCTTTAAGAGAATGGTCTAAAATATTTCGTTTGCCCTAGTACCTTAAATTCAGCACTCAAGTCTGTCCATTTAAGGATGATAGCTTTTCTCTTAAAATGGTAATCGACAAACTGTGGAAATCAAGTTAAAATTAAACGTCTAGGAGAAAAACAAGAAACGTTGCTAATTATTTCTTCATTTCTGCCACAACTATTTTAATTGTCCAGTTTTTAGGCACCTCAGAAGGTCATTGTACTACAAAATAAGCGTTTAGTTGTTCTTATGCTTTGATATACTATTGATTGAAGTGGCATTTTGATACTACGCTTAATTTTTAAGGATCTGGATGATTCATTGAATGCTTAGGAGTGTGGCAGAAAATCTAATTTTTGCTTCCTCTCCAAATTTTACTCCACATTTTATAAAGAAATGTACCATATTTTGATGCACACACTGGAGTGTCGAATTAAAGATACTAGTGCTATGTAAATCTTTTAAGCCTTTCTCTAAGAGATGATCTGTTAACAGGAACTTTACTGGTAGAAAAATAAAGGATTTGAAATGAACCATTTGGACATAAAAAAACAAACAAAAAATGCTTAGTCAGCAATTTTCAAAAACTTTGGTGTACGATATTTCTGTAACGAATGACTGAAAGTAATTAGTGCAATTGAGTTTTTTTGTCCACTTATATAGATCTATTTGGCAGAAATGTTTAACTTGCGGATTTCCAAAATTTATATTTTTTCCAACAACAGATGACGTTATTATTTAGCACACACCCCTTTTTGACCAAACAGGTTGTTAACTCCGGGGCCAATTAGTTGATTTGGCATATGCATCGCATTTAAATGCATTTTCACTAAAGAAATCTTATTCTTTAAATGTGTCCAGCGAAACTTCATTTCTAGGCTAGTTTTTGACCCACAGCCACCGGCCTATATATATATATATTATACTACTGTAATAATAATATTAATTATTATTATTATTATTATTATTATTATTATTATTATTATTATTATTATTATTATTATTATTTATTTAAGGAGGATACGTTTTTCAGCAGAGCTGGTGGGGTCCTCCATTTACAGCTAAGACCTATAGGTGTTGATTTTACGGAGGGAGGAAAACCGGAGAACCCGGCGAAAAACCCTCGAAGCACAGGAGAGACCAACTAAACTCTACTCACATGAGTCCCCACCCCGAGAACGGGGCTATTCCCAGACGGTCACCCATCCAAGTACTAACCCCATCTAACCGGGCTTAACTATTGGTGAGAGGCAGCGCCCTAATAGCACACACCACCCGTGCTCACTATATAATATATATAATCACTATATCACGCAGTTATAAACTAACATTCTGTTGTCTAAACATTGCAGATGAAAGAAAGTGATCAAACATGCGAAGCCAAAGGTAACTGTATTTAAGACGATACTTTTAGGCAATTAAACAATCTGACAAGGCAGATTTAGAGAAAGCTTTGATGTCTAAGACTTTAAGATATGAAAATATTATCAGAAAATCTTCAACGAAACATTTAATTATATTACCAAATATAAGTACTCGTATAGAGTTAGAAATTGAACTCTTGTTCCTTGTTAGTAAACGCGAGTGCTGTAATTCATTATTACTTAATATTCTATTGATTTGTGTTTATTTTTAGACGTTGATGAATGTAGCTCCAAACCCTGCCATCAACATGCTACTTGTAGAGATACCGTTAGTTCTTATACTTGCACTTGTAATCGTGGATTTACTGGCGATGGAACCAATTGCACAGGTAAGTTCTTGTAATTGAACATAGATATTTGTCTTTGCATAGGCGGAGTTATTTCCAGCAGTTTGAGGATACTCAATTATCCTTGCTTTTGGTAAGAACAATCCTATTTTTCGACACCGGATCTTTAGGCGCGATGGCTATAGGCTCAACATTCGCACAACGTTTGCCCTATACATTTGATTTTGAACTTTGCTTGTCGAATTTTCTCAATAACTAACACAAGGTCTGATATTATTTAGTCTGAATTCGCGTGGAAGGCTTATTTGTACTCACGTTTCTCATCTGAAACATGCATCATCGTTTCCATTATCTACTTTAGTCTTTCAAATGATTACAATTGAAAAATTTCTTTAGATATTCGTATATATCTGATTCGAAAAAGAAAGAAAAACCAACGGATTCTCTTCATAATCTGTTCAATTCTACTCTACTCTACTCTACTCTACTCTACTCTACTCTACTCTACTCTACTCTACTCTACTCTACTCTACTCTACTCTACTCTACTCTACTACTCTACTCTACTCTACTCTACTCTACGCCACGCCACGCCACGCCACGCCACTCTTTTCCATTCCATTCCCTTCCATCCTATTCCATCCCAATCCATTCCACTCTAGTACAGTCTAGTCTAGTGACTCTAGTCTAGTCTAGTCTGGCCTGGTCTACTCTATCCTAGCTTACCTTAACCTATTCTCTCTTATCCTACTCTTTTTCTACACTACCCTAATATTATCGCTATAGATTCTCTTATATAGTCGATCTTAAATTTTATTCATACGGTATAACGAGTTTTATTTGAGATTTTATTTCATGTTCTAATGATTTGTTTTTTTAATTTTAGACGTTGATGAATGCAACCTCGATCCCTGTCACCAAAATGCAACTTGCAACAATACCGCTGGTTCTTATACTTGCACATGCAATCGCGGTTTTATTGGAAATGGAACAAACTGCACAGGTAATATGTTTTGGTAGTTGAACATAGATATTTAGCCTAAGCATATAGGCGGCGTTATTTCCAGCAGTTTGATATTCCATAAAATTGGAATTGTTGTGATATTCAATTGTTTTTGCTTTTGGTGAAGAAAAATCTACTTTTTTGACCAAGTCTGTCTCTCGAGGGGACGAGGGGTCGAGCGCGCCGAAAAGCGGCGTGCGAGGAGAATGGGGAGAGGGAGAGAGAGACAGACTTGGCTCACTTGCAGCGCGCCAAAATTTACCGACCTGTTTTTTGGGACAGAGGCGTGTCTTTAGACTTGGATCAAATTTGTCTCTTTACGTCATTAATCACTGCTCATTACAATGAACCGAAAAACCAAAAGTGACTTATTTCCTTGCTTGGGGTCTTCGGCTTCGGTATTTGTCAGTGAGTGTCCCGATTTTTTGAGATGAATTCGTTTAAAGATAGTGTTAGATATGGATTGCGCTTACTCGGATACGATGAAATTATATGCAATATGTGCCGGGGACCAGTACTTTCTTCTGCTGTTTGGTCTGGAAAAAGTTCTCGACTACCTGCAGTATCATACCGCGACAGTCTTGTCTTTGTTTTCTCACTAGGTCCAGAGTCCTTACACATGCGTTTATTTGGAAAATATTTGAAATTTGTGTGTCTGATCGAAATGACATTTCCTGCGTTCTAATAACACCTTTTAGCGAAATTTTAAAAGTTTAAAAACAGAAAAATAGTGCTGTAGTGAAATCAAGTGAAATGGCAACAAAATATCTAACTATTTTGCTGTTATAACACTTTCATAGTAAACTCCATTAATCATTTTGAAGACCAATTGGAATAAGTCGAACTAAGGGGACTTTCCATTTACATGGTTAGACCGGTCAGTCCAGTTAAATGGAACAAGATTCGTTATAGGGGGTGGACAAAAAAAGTGGCTATCATTATTAAAAATATGGTTAATGTGGAATAACTATTATTCGAGAAAAGAAAAATATGTAAAGTGACATATTTTAGAATGCATGCGTCAATATCTCCTCAAATATGATATCCAATTCTAATTTTGTTATTGGTTTAAAAAATACATTAACTTTGAAAGCATGCCACGCTGTGAAGCTGTAGTGAAGTCAAGTGAAATGGCAACAAAATATCTAACTATTTTGCTGTTATAACACTTTCATATAGTAAACTCCATTAATCATTTTGAAGACCAATTGGAATAAGTCGAACTAAGGGGACTTTCCATTTACACGGTTAGACCGGTCAGTCCGGTTAAATGGAACACGATTCGTTATAGGGGGTGGACAAAAAAAGTGGCCATCATTATTAAAAATATGGTTAATGTGGAATAACTATTATTCGAGAAAAGAAAAATATGTAAAGTGACATATTTTAGAATGCATGCGTCAATATCTGCTCAAATATAATATCCAATTCTAATTTTGTTATTGGTTTATAAAATACATTAACTTTGAAAGCATGCCACGCTGTGAAGCTGTAGTGAAGTCAAGTGAAATGGCAACAAAATATCTAACTATTTTGCTGTTATAACACTTTCATGGTATAAAACTCCATTAAGTCGAACTAAGATTCACTTCATTTGTTACAAGATTTGAAAATCATGAAAAATTAATATATTTTTTAAATCAATGGATAAAATTAGAATTTGATATCATATTTAAGCAGATCTTGACGCATGCATTTTAAAAATATATAACTTTACATATTTTTCTGTACTCTAATAAAAGTTAGTTTCAACCAACTAGTGGTCTATTACAAATTTGGTATTCTGATTGGCTAAGCTACTAGTGGTCTATTGGTGATAGACCACAGTAGGTTATCCAATGACAAACCTTCTTATAGCTGGAATACTCCTATTCTGACCAATCAGAAGCCACGACATATTCACGCTGCGAGAAAAACCTGGAAACTAGGCCAAACATGGCGTCCGCTAAAACATTGCCCCAAAAGTAACGGAAAATTTTTCAGTTTGACATTTTCGGATAAGAAAATGAATTCGCTTATGCCTATGGAGTATATCTACACCAAATTTGAAGCAAAATAATTACAATCTCGTTTTTTGTGAGCGATTGTTTATCATGTGCCATCGAACTACTCTACATTTTGAATGCGGAGACTTCTGCAAACGAAAAGGTAAAACTATCTGAAAATTTGGAACAATGTTTGATGAGACTTATTTATGTTAAAGAAAAGTTGTTTATGGTTGATACTAAAACAATTAGACAACTCGCCATCGTTTGCTATGAGCAGCTCATAGAAAACTCGGTCTCGTTGTCTAATTGTTAATAATACAATGCACATTAATCATACCTTCAATGATGGCCACTTTTTTTTGTACACCCCTTGTATATATACCTAAATTTATAAAATACAATAAAATTAATGTGCTGCTTAGGTAACGTTGAATTGGAAAAAAATATCGAAATAGTAAAGGTTCTATAAATCGAATTGAACTGTTCGTTTTTTTTATAAAGGGCCTAATTAGCTCGAAACGTTATAAAACTGCATGCAATATTCCCCAATATAAATTGCACTTCAAGTTTTAGGCTGCAGTGTTTAAAAATTATTGGGGCCAACCAGCTAGGCATCTACAAATTATTTGGTCCCACCAGTCACAAATTGTTGGGGCCCACAAGGTACAGATTCTCAGGGCCCACCAGAAAATCTCCCAGTGTCGCTGTGGGCCACACCGCTCCTGTGCTTAGTTGACGCGTTCAGTCAAGTGATCGTCGTCGGTGATCTATTACAGTACACACATGGAAAAATGTATTGTATTTGTTAAATACACATTGTAAAATTCTAATTATAAGACCTGGGGCCAGAGCTTATACAGCAGTAATACCGCGAGTGTGCTTATGATCGAGGGTGCTTCTATTAATCGGAAGCGAAAAAAATGGTTGGAAACACACACCACAGACACATTACCTTTTCGCTATATATTTGCTCTACATGTGTCTATCTCAAACTCATTAACAATTCATGAGATAATCAGCCAATTACAATAGTTCATTCAATCAACTGATTGAAGTTGGATACTCCAGTAAAGCCCAAGATATTAGATGAAAACCGGTGTTCATCTAATTCTTAAGATCTTAATTATCTATGCAAAATAAACAAGTTGCTGTATGAATAAATTTTACACACACTCATGAATAAAATCTCATGAGGGTTTATTTTAAATGTATTTTTCAATTGAAGTTGCTCGATTGAGATGCCATATCAACAACTCGTTTATCATGTTTAATCAAGGAAATCCAAACACTCGAAAACAATAAAATTCATCATGTTTTCTCGTGTTTGGATCCCCTGATGAAACACTCAAACTTGTTGTTGGTATATTACATACAATACAGCAAAATATGCACGTTTAAGTTGAATCTGCACTGTTATATATTTGTGACATTTTACAAATTAATCTTTACATATAGTACTGCGGAAAAGTTGTGCTGATTTGTACAAAAACGGTATAAAAGAAAATGGCGTGTACACAATTGACCCTGATGATCAAGGAGCGTTTGATGTAAGGTGTGACATGACAACTAACGGAGGAGGTTGGACTGTTTTTCAAAGACGAATGGACGGAAGCGTCGATTTTTATCTAAATTGGACCGACTACAAAAATGGATTTGGTAATCTCAGTGGAGAGTTCTGGCTTGGACTGGACAAGATAAATCGTTTGTCAGAGAGTGGTCAAGATGTTTTGAGAGTCGATCTGGAAGATTTTGAAAACGAGACACGTTACGCTAAGTACAACACATTTGCCATGGCAGATGAAACGGACCTATATAAGTTGACAGTTGGAGGTTATTCAGGTGAGAAACGTTTTATTTGAGAAAGTTATTAACAAGGTACAAAGATATTTGTTTGTAGTTGCGTATTAAAAAATTGAAACGTGTCGTACGCTTGGTCAAATTTGAGCAAGACAAATCGCCACAACGGTAGTATTGCAGAAGAATTGCTTTCTACTCTGTGCAACGACTGTAGAAACTTGTCTCGCGAAGACTTTGGCTATTGTACAAAATGGTAAAGGTCTTCTTATTGCAAGTCGCAATAATAATCGGATCCGATTATTGTGCTGATGTATATATGTGATTGACTAGAGTGACTTACAAAAGTCGAAATATAGTATGGTTTGGTATACTACCGAAATATGGAACGTAAATTAGAAGTCCAGTGATTCGAACAAAGACCCTTCGTCTGAGAGAAACCGTCACACTACTTTGACTTACAAGAGTGTCGAGTAATTTGCTTGCGAACACTACAGTTTTTACTTTGATATGTAAATCACATACATTAAGGTGGCTCCATACAGTTTATTGAAAAATGGAAAATACAAGTTTGAGAGTCCAAAACACGTGCATAAACAATTCGGAAAAAGAATAAAACTAAATGTTATGCATAGTTAAACATTCTGACAATCAAAAACTGTTACCAAATAAATAGTAGTTACCAAGTAAAGAGTAATCAATAGGTCGATTTTAAAAAAATTTTGTAGATCCAAATTTTTTAAAAATTAACAAACATGATTTTTCCGAGAAAAAAAATTATTCGTTCTACAGAATTTTTTTTAAATCGGCCTATTGATTACTCATACTTCAAGAAAAGTTTTAATGAAAAAAAAGTTGGGGGTCACCAAAGTTTTTTCCGAATTAAATTAGTTTGAAGGGTAATTGGCAGCCATTTTGAAACGTCATTGTTGCCATAGCAACAACGGTTGCTATTTATTTGGTAACAGTTTTTGATTGTCAGACTCTTTAACTACGCATAACATTTAGGTTTATTCTTTTTCCGATTTATTTATGCACGTGTTTTGGACTTTCCACTTTTCAAGAAACTGTATGAGCCACCTTAAAAGGAGATTCAGATCTGATTATTTTACAACTCATTAATTTATGAGAAACATTTAAAAGAAATATATATTTAATCAGTATTTAGAAATCGAAAGAAGATTACGGTCAAATTTAGCAAATATTTTGGTCGATTTTGTCTTAAAATATTGATTCGTTTGAGAAGCCATATCCAACACTCGTCAGTGTTTGTCCTCCGATGTCTAAATACAGCCAAGCTGGTAAAAACATAGTTAATAGAACATATACATGGTTTGGAAGCTCTATTGTCTTGCAACATGAAGCATGGTCATGTTGAACTGACAATGGAGATCCTTATATGGAAGTAAATTGTATGGACACGTGACGATGAAGCAACTCACTAATTAAACCCGAGCGTTGCTATTGGATGACTGCTTCATTATACAGAAAATACAATACCGTGAAATTGCACAAATTTCCATAAACTTGAACAAAAACATAGAACAATCACTTTGTTTGAACGAGTTTCCAAACCATGTATATGTTCTATTAACTATGGTTAAAACAACAGGCGGCTTTGCCTCGTATTTTCAACCTGCTTGGAGATTGGAGAAAGAACACTCTCGTGCTGGATATATTAGATCGGATTATGTGAACGCGCCTTTACACGGACATGGTGCATTTTTTCTCTTTACAAGGTAATGCTAGTGACTCACTTCAGGCTGTGCACAATGGAATGAAGTTTACCACTAAAGATAAAGATAATGATATATGGAGGGTAAACTGTGCTGTGATTCGTAAAGGTGCCTGGTGGTACAATGCCTGTCTTCTCTCCAACTTAAATGGTTTGTATCTTCGTGGTACTAACAACAAATATGATCAAGGCGTTACCTGGAATTACTGGAAAGGAAACTACTATTCTTTAAAGACAACTGAAATGAAAATCAGGCCACGCCACTTTTAGAATATATTTGTTCGCACAAAACAGCGTTATTGTTAGAGAAAAGCTCATTTAATAATCATAATTACTTTTGTTATATATCAGGTGTCAAAATCCGTTGTTCTAGGGTTCTGATTTTCTGATTGGGTGAGCAGTTTTTGCGTGACAGCCAAAAAATTTGAGCGTGATGTTTTCCGCGTGCCCCATGGCAGCGGGAAACCTAACATTTCAAAAGTTGATTGCCACTAATCCTGCATTAAGCATTAATCTGTTGTTTTCCATATTTTCTGACTGACTGTTTCACTTCACGGACAATAAAAGCTTTATTAATTCGTACCAAGGTGTGGAAAAAGAAACCTCCGTCTTATTTGTATGATCAACTCTGTATTATTTGAAATATCACTAAAAATGACAGAGTAACATATTTTGCATTTTTTTTATTCTTAGCATTGCTTGGTTGTTTGATAAGCAAATTAAACATCTTGACGTCACAAATTAATATCTTAGCGTATATAATGAGCCATTGGAGAATATTATATATCTTTGCTATTATCAAACATAATAGCGCTCCGTCGTGGTGACGTCACTAGTTAAGTTTGCCGCTTTTACCCACAATTCTTGCAGTCCTAACAGTAGATAATGGCTCATTTGCATTCATTTGGAAGTCAATTTCGGTTTGTTTGTCCGCATTATGGGCTATAAATAGCAGCTCGACGGTACGCTATTACTTGAAAATCTACATGTTTGGTGTTGTGAGAGAAACACACCCACGCGCTTCCGTCGAATTAATTTGGTTTAATAATAGCAAAGATATAGAACCTTCCATGCAACCTCGTCCCCAGCGCCATATGTGGGGGCTGCGCCAAGATGGCGGGCAAAAGCAAAATGGCGGGAACAAATGGCCCTGGCACAGACTGAACTATCACCACATCTGATTGGTCGAGATCACATTGGATGTTTTAGGTATTCTGATTGGTGGAAGCAAGGCAGGCGCTCAGGCTAACTCTCGGGCATTAGTTAAAAGGGCTCAAATTATAAATAGGTGATGGCGGCAAATTTAAAAACAACTTCAAAATCAATGAAAATGAGAGAAAAGCTGGCGAAACACGCGAAAAAAACAAACGTGGGAAGAATATGTAATGATGGGTTGTGTCATATCTGTGCCCTGCTATACAACGAAGTCCATGTGAAGCAACCAAATTGCTTTCTTAATCTGGAGAAACGAATTGGAAAGACTTGGAGAACAAAGTCAAAGAGTACTTTAGTATTGAGGTGGCAAAAGAAGATAATTTCGCTGTAGTTAGAATTATCCAAAGCATATCGAACGCAGTATAAGAATACATTTAACGTGACCGACTGCTTGAATCTTGCAAGTCAATCGAAAGCCTGACTAGGCGCAATAAACTTTGTGAAAATTGTGTACGAGTCAAAAATGAGGCATTATATGGCGCATTCTTGGCAGCCTGTGCCAGGCCCATTTTGTTCCGGCCATTTTGTTTTTGGCCTCCATCTTTGCCCAGCCCCCACAAATGGCCCTGGGACGCGGTTGATAACCTTCTTCGATAAATCGTTAAGCACGTGTGACATCTAGATGTCTAATTTGCATATCAAACAACCAGAAATATCTCAACAATGAAGCCAGGAAACGAAAAACTGCAAAAGATGTTACTTTGTCATTTTAAGTGTTCTTTTAAATAAGACAGACTTAATTTTCACCTTATAAGCACTTTTAATAGAGGTTTCACTGTATTCTAAAAGTAGCGAGGCTGAATTTTCACCTCTGCATGGAAGACTGGAGGTATACAAACTTCAGGTCTACATGTCTTCTATTGGTTTGCCTGGTCAATGATCAGAAGATAACACTTCAAGTATATATATATAGCACACTGGGTTAGGCGTGTTTGGAGTTAGGATTAGTGTTCGGGTTTGGGACAGTGTTAGGATTAGCACAACCACTTATAATTGTTGTTGTAGTAAGTCTTGGGCTTACAATGTTTAAATTTAAAACTTTGAGCCTATGTTATTAATAGCGCTTATAATTGTTGTAGTAAGTCTTGGGATTATACCTATGTTTACGTTTAAAAATGTAGAAAAGCGTTTAGTTCAGTAGTTCTTGTGTGAACAATAAACCAAATGAGCTGAAGTTGTAGATTTCATTATATAACTCTTGCATTGCCTAGTTCGTTCGTGTGGAATCAATAGCATTCGACGTTCTTGACGCAATAATTTTGACACGACATTTTTGACGCGGTATTTTTGACGCGACATATTTATTGCGGTATTTTTAACCCGATATTTTTGACGCTAAACAGGGCACCGCTTTTTAGCACTTTGTTTGGTTCTGACACATTACTGCTAGCGATTTTCCCTTTCTCGCGCATCGCAAGTTCACCACTTTTTGCGAAACAGTTTTGAAGCTGAAAATGTTGTTGAATGCGTGACGACATGCCGAATATCTGGAGCCCGGAGAGGGTGCTAATCTCGACACGCGTGCAGTAATGTGTAATGATTTATTTAACGTCGCAAGCACAGGATGTGATCGCCCAACCATCTGAGCCAGCGGCTCATGTTAAAAGTGCACGACATAAGCTACGACCTAACGTATCATTTTACACGCGTGGACAAACGTGATATCATATTCGGATCCTACGTGCTTTGATACGTATATAAAGCGAAAAATGTAATTTGCCTTGAGTTGACCTTTAACACCACACGTAACTTAAAAACTTACTGTTCATTATCCAACGCTTTCACCCTCTGATTTAGTGGCTTATAATTTGGGGGGAATGCCTCCAAACGCAAACACTATTCCCGAAAAAGGGGAAGTTACTTAAAATTATTTTTTGTAAAAGTATTTCCTGAGTTTAATTTAATCAACATTACCTGTCATGTCTGATAATTCTAGGGTATGAATATTATTACCAGTCTTTCCACTCACGTGGTTTCTGTTGATTGAGTCCATAGTACTGACGCGTGTTTTGTAGGCTCGGTTAGTAGCCTTTCGTAACACAGGAGCTTTATCTTAAAGAACAAAACCACGTTGCTTATATGTGGGATACAAGAGGGCACTGAGAGACTGCATATACCTCAGCCATTGGGTTAACAAACAAACAAACAAACAAACAAACAAACAAACAAACAAACAAACAAACAAACAAACAGACAAAAACAAACAAACAAACAAACAAACAAACAAACAGACAGACAGACAGGCAGGCACGCGGACAGGCAGGCACGCGGACAGGCAGACAGACAGGCAGGCAGGCAGACAGGCAGGCAGACAGGCAGGCAGACAGGCAGACAGACAGACAGACAGACAGACAGACAGACAGACAGACAGACAGACAGACAGACAGACAGACACTCTCATTAATCTGATAAAGAATCCTCGTGATTTACATAAACTTTAGCTTTGATTTTCTTGGCTTAGACAACATTATTTTTCAAAATTACTACGCCAATGAACTTACCAAATGGGATCGTTTTTCAAGCTATTCAAAACATTCGAAGTTCAGATCTAAAACACGAACAAGGATATATTTTTGCTTACCCGTTAATTTTCTTCGTTTCGACGTGATAATCCACACAAATAACCAAGGCTGCAAGAAAGCCAATCACCAGTCCAACTACCAATGATACACCATGTATATTTGATTTACTGCATCTAGTTTGCAGATGGGTAACAGGGTCAGAATCTAAAGAAAAAACAAACAATTAGGGTCATAATTTAATTACTGCATTTCATCTATTAAGCCCCATCCTTCTAATAAGCCCCCCCCCCCCCCCCCCCCCACGTCACGTCACATATCACGTCAGGTCAAATCACGTCACGACAGATCACAGAAATCACGTCAGGTGACCAAGAATACCGCGAAAATATTGAGACCCAGTGGACTGCATATTTGCTCTGGATATAATTAATTTTAATAAAGTGGGATTTAAAGCCGCGAAAAGACACAACCTTCTGATGACCAGTGAGATGCTCCAACCATTCAGCTACTGAAGCACATATGATTATAAATTTGCAACCTTAGCTCTCCATCTGAATCTCAGTGGCTCAATGGCTAGAGCATCTCACTGGTCATCAGAAGGTTACAGGTTGTACACATTTGTAACCTTAGCTCTCCATCTGAGCCTGAGTAGCTCAATGGTTATAGCATCTCGCTGGTCATCAGTGGTCATCAGAAGGTTGTCGGTTGTACACATATTCAGTCTACGTTCAAATCATCTGAGTCTCAGTAGCTCAATGGTTAGAGTATCTCACTGGTCATAAGGTTGCAGATTGTACACATATTCAATTTACGTTCATATCATCTGAGACTCAGTAGCTCAATGGTTGGAGTTGTTTTCACTTTATCTATATTTTTTCTTTTATTTAACACTTCTGAAGATGCTGTTTTTGTTTAGCAAGGGCGGACATAAAAACAGAGTTTTCACTTTATTTTGTTTTCACTTTATCTATATTTTTTCTTTTATTTAACACTTCTGAAGATGCTGTTTTTGTTTAGCAAGAGCGGCATAGACAGTGTTTTCACTTAATTCATTTATCTATTTTTTACTCTCGCTCATCCTTTTCACACCCCCTCCTTTTTTGCTCATCGCCGGTAGGAATTGCAAATGTCTTTCGCATCTCATTATTAATTTGTTATTGTTATTTTTATCTTATTGGCTTATTTTTAGTCACATGATTTTCTTTCTTGTATAAGCTCGTTGTTTGTTTACACTCTTGACGTTTCTCTCTGACGAAAGGCCTTCGCTCAAAACGTTAGACTCCTATGTTCTCTGTTTCGGCAGTATATCTAACCTTAATATACTTCGATTGTTAATTATTTTACTATCACGGCTAATGCTAGACAATTTTACTCCTCACAGGGCGGGAGAGTGCAGCGAGCGGAAGGGGTTAAATGCGCCACGTCGAGATAGTGGAGGGTTCAAACCATAAAATTCATTGATCAGGAAAACCTCAAACTTGACTCGGTAGAAAGTCTTTATTAAAGTGCATATAAACCTTCCACAGTTTTTAGTTCTTTGTATAGAGATTGCGAAAAGAATTTAGTCCATTCGTTTCCGAGATATCTACTTCGAAACAGCCCAATCTTGCACTTCCAGCGAGAAATTGCCGAGAATATTTACAATGCTTTAAGGGCCTGGACACCCGGAACCGATATATCACGTTATTCTTCGAATATACACTCAGAAGCAGAAGATAGACTTTCGTACTCATCAGAGTCCGAGTTTGACATAGCGACTTTTCTTATAAATACATGTCGTTTTTCGCATCTCTTTGGTCTAAACGTCTATGTTTTCCTTGTTGTGTGAAATCTAATCGTTCCCGACTCCCAGGCCCCTCTTAAGAATAATGACGCGCGGCTTTTTTCATTCAATTGGCAATTCAATCTTTCGATTGAAATATTTTGGGAAATAATGGACCAAATCGAAAACTGTAAAATAACTTATCAGCTCTTTTCGCATCCTCTATCCAATTAACTAAAAACTGTGGATGGTTTATATGCACTTTAATTCTACCGTGCACAAAAATGCATAAAGGCCAACAAAAAGATAGAACAAAGACTTTGCTGAGTTTCCAAACCATATTTTGAATGACTATGGTTGAACTAAAAACATATAACAAAAAAAACAGTAGGGGTGTTGTGGTTGCGGTCTGAGAGGCGTGACTGTCACCGGGGGGTTGTGGTTAGATTTAGGCCCACCGGGGGTTGTGGTTAGATTTAGGGTTGCCAGGCAGTGGTGGACATTTGGGGGTGCGAGGGGAGAGGCCACGCAGTCAACAATTTCCATATTAAAATTTCAAGGATAGCTCATTAGCTTGGTAACTAAATGGTAGCATTTTTTTACGATCGTGATAAAGCGGGACTGGTTTCAAATATCAAAATATCGCCCCGTAACTGTTTCAAATAAAAAATAACAACAACCAGCCAAACCAATGCATTTTCGGCTTTTATAGTGATTCATACCTTTAGTTAATGACATGCTTACACAGCAGAGATTATCAAAACATCAAAAGCTCAAATTCAGAGTTCAGACTGCTGAAGATGATGGTTTCACACGTCGTGCCACAGTTGAACTTATTGAAATGCTAGTAAATTGAAATGCATAGTTAACTAAGTCCGCGAACTCAACTTCAAATATTCTTGTATTCTCGTATTAACTCTTTTCTGTCTGAATCGGTCTTTAGTATTTTATTCTGGCCAACACAAGACGATTTCATTCACCTCTGGGGACGAAGCCCTCAGATAGGAATGAGTTATAAACTATGTCTCTAACTCTTTCCTGTCTGAAGCGGTCTTTAGTATTTTATTCTGGCTAATGCCAGACAATTTTATTCACCTCTGGGGAAGCCCTCGGGCAGGAATGAGTTAAAACAGCAAAGAACAGTGTACCTGCAGGCGGCGTTGCAACATCAGCGAAACTGTGCGCAAGTTAGTAAAATTTCAGGTCAATTTAAAAAAGACCTTGAAGAAAGCTATTTCCTGGCATTAGATTGAGCCACTAGGATTAAATAGAATTATACTGTAATTCGTGTCCTAGCTTGAGTAAGCTACTTCTATGTGATTAAAGCCTTCAAATAACTTATAATTTTCACACAACTCTTTCAGAGTTTCAGCGGCTTCACCTTCCCCAATATTTCGTGAAGTGTCCACCACTGTTGCCGGGGGGTTATGGTTAAGTTTAGGGTTGGGTCAGTAGAGGTAGGGGGTTGGGAATTAGTTCTTTTAATTAGTTGGTGTTATTATGATCATTACTATCTATACAACATAAATATGCAATAAAATATTATCATCATAATAGGGGTGAGGACAACCTGCACAGGAGTGGGCTACGGTGGTGGGTGGCCACAACCTTGTACCCAGAGCATTATCTCCACTCCCCCCCCCCCCCCCCACCCCCCAATGTAGTCACGCTGCTCCCTGGAGATAATACCCTGGGTACGAGGTTGCAGTGGCCAAAGGAAACCCAAAGCATTTACGAGGGCGGATAAAAGAGGGAAGAGGAAAGGAGGGAAGAGAAAAGGAGGGAAGAGAAAAGGAGGGAAGAGAAAAGGAGGGAAGAGAAAAGGAGGGAAGAGAAAAGGAGGGAAGGGAAAAGGAGGGAAGGGAAAAGGAGGGAAGAGAAAAGGAGGGAAGGGAAAAGGAGGGAAGAGAAAAGGAGGGAGGAGAAAAGGAGGGAAGGGAAAAGGAGGGAAGAGAAATGGAGGGAAGAGAAAAGGAGGGAAGAGAAAAGGAGGGAGGAGAAAAGGAGGGAAGAGAAAAGGACGGAAGAGAAAAGGAGGGAAGAGAAAAGGATGGAAGAGAAAAGGAGGGAAGAGAAAAGGAGGGAGGAGAAAAGGAGGGAAGAGAAAAGGAGGGAGGAGAAAAGGAGGGAAGAGAAAAGGAAGGAAGAGAAAAGGATGGAAGAGAAAAGGAAGGAAGAGAAAAGGAAGGAAGAGAAAAGGAGGGAAGAGAAAAGGAGGGAAGAGAAAAGGACGGAAGAGAAAAGGAGGGGAGTGATACAACTGTCACGTGATGTAGTATTGACCAATGGCGATGCATTATTTGGGTTTTGAAATCTACAGTAGCTATGCTCGTAGCCCTTCATCTGTCAACATGTCAGTAATCAATTATGTTGTTCTAACAAACGTTTATAAGTTGCCAGAAGTTACAATTCATGACCCAGAAGTCAAACATAGAACGTACATGTTTCACGTTTTGAACGATTGGAGCGAATTGGCCCCTACCACTTTACCGCCTGGCTTCCTCGAGTGTCCCTGTTATCACTCACGAGCGTCGAAAAACCGGTAATAATTCCATGTCCTACATAACCCAAGTACTTCATGAAAGCCTTACCCCAACACACAACCTAACCTAATGCACTAGTCAATGTGAACCCCCGCCCCCCCAATCCCGGGGATTAGGCAGGGATTATACATTTGCTGTTTTAATGAGAGCTAATTCCCCGCTATGCGAGGCCATTTTAGTTGGTCTAATGGCCGGCCCTTTGTTGCACGACGCTTGTAGAAGATTAATATTAGAGATTTATCAGAACGCTGGATTTTATTAAATAATAAAATGTATGCACACTTGTATAATACTAATACAATAAAATAAATATCAATTGAAAGTTCTCATCTTTTTTTCTTTCCTTTTTTTCTTTTTTTCTTTTGCAAGGTTGATGCTGTAATCAAAATAAAATGTTTTCTGTATTAGAAAACTAAGTTAGAATTAAAATACATTTGATCTTTAAGAATTAAAACAATATAAAAGATTTGTCAAGCTTAAGACTATTAAACATCACTGCAAGTCAACAAATATCATTGATGCTCATATCTTGGAAAAAAGCAATAAATTATAGTTAGTGTTTTCTCACCTTTGCGATCATTGCACAACCAATTAGGCCCTGGAACTGTTGCCATGCCAAGGCAAGGAAGGTGGAAAAGTACCTTAACACAGTCTTCACCACTACATTTTGCCATGTCTCCATACTCGCCTTGACAGCAGTAACATGTCTGTTGTGCATAAGGTGCTACACAAAGAACAAATAAATATAGCAGATAAACTTGGGCACTTGGTTGGCTCACATGCATCTGGGCTGATATATACAAATAATTATGTACAAGATGGAAATCGTTTAAAACCAACCTTGACAATCAGGGCAGTACCACTGGAATGGAGGAGCTCTTGTTATCCCCACACATTCAAAGTGGAACCATTCCAATCGGCAGTCTTCCCCATCACAAGCAATCATCTTTCCACTTTCTGGTCCCTGACACAAGCAAAATTTCTCTGCATCTGAAGACTCCCTGTTCTCTACTAAAATAAGAAATTAATTCATATAATTACTTATTGTTTCTATAATATATATAATTTAACTAAATTTTAGAAAGAGATCAATTACCATACCTTTTTCTATCAACATGTCCAACGTGGCTGCCACAACAGTTTTCCTCAGGGTTCTTGTAGAATTCCACACTTTAAAAGGTTTCATTTCAAAGCTTGGGGTATATTCATAACAAAGGGGAAAATATTAATAATTACATATATAAAGCTTAAATATGTTTAAAACAATACTTGAGAACTACAAGCACTAAAAAGTTTCACACAATGACAACTTAATCACAAGCTTTTAATATATTTCCCTATTTATACTAGTGATAGTATCAACTATTAAACAAAAAGTTGACTGAGTGTTTTGTGCAAAGAGCTCAAAACAAACCTTTTGCAATCGTACAATTTTACAAAAATAGCCGGCTAAATAGCAAAAATTTATATATGGGAATTTGACAATCACTTTTTGTTCGTAAAAAACACATTGACATGGCATGCAAAAATCCATAAAAAACAATATTTTAGGCCTACACGCTTGAAAATTATTCAAGCAACCTTTCTATGGTTCAAATAAACATTTAAACAATAATAAAAGACGTACCTTGCTGAATAAAAAAGCTGTTTTCCACTGCTAAAAACCAGGGCGCCCTGCTAAAAACGTTGCACCGACGGTGAGCACATGGAGAATTGTCGTACCCAGGCCATGCATTAAATATGCCAATCCCAGTCTAATCCCCCGCCCAGACTAGTTCCTAGTCCTCTTTTCTCTCGAACATATTTTGGTGACGTCACAGAATAGGGATCGAGCAAGAGGACTAGCGGAAAATGTTCATCTTTATCTATCATGAATCCTGCTGGAGCTCGGATTCTTTAATCTTTATGAACGAGGGCACTTAAACAAACTTCTTCTTGACTAGCAGACAGCAAACGAGTAGGTTCCTTTGTTTTACATTACGTTAAAAGGTTGTTACATACGAGGCTTTATAAAGTAGTGTTCGGCGTAGGAAGTGATTGTGTTGAAACACATTTATACAAATCGAAATATGCTTTTTAACGTTTCGGCAGTAGACCAACCTTGCTATATGATGTTATAAAGAATTGTGCAGACCGACATGAGTGTTATCTGCTTTGGTTTTCCGCCAAACGGCCGTTTGGTGCCTGTAAATTTGGGGCCAGTTTTGGGGCCAGATTTGGGGCCAGGCAAAACATTTTATTCCAGGCCTCTCACAATTCGGTCTGCCGCTCGACGTTAAAAAGAGAGGCCTGGGAACCAGGCTGTCCCCCGCCATGGTCGCAAAGTCTTCTAAACAAGGCCAATGCACTGATCTCTACAAAAGGACTGGATAGAGCATCTATTGTTTAGGAATTGATGCCGGAAGTGAGCAGCGGCGGCCATCTTACTAGGACCCACAGCACTGCCCTCCTATTTTTCTTCCTTCCGCCATTATTTCAAATTCTCGGAACGCGCTCGGGTTCCCTTCGGCCACCGGAGCCGGTGCCTGCGATACGCTAATGTGGCGGGTACTTCAAGTAACCCGAACATTATGTTTCAGGATTTGTGTGACGTGACAAGGCCTTGATTTACATAGACCTGTTTAACTACGCTAGCTTGGCTATGCTTAACTACGCTTAGACCAGCTTGGCTTTGCTTTATCTATGCTTAGACCTGCTTGGCTTTGCTTAGCTATGCTTAGACCAGCTTGGCTATGCCTAGCTATGCTTAGGCTAGGTATGTCGTTCAAAAGTAAAGTTTTCGGTTGAGAAATTCGGTGTAGTTCAAGAACTTTAAGCTTTTAAAAACTTCGGACATCTATACTTCCGACGACAGTGAGAAATTTTCCCGGCTTTATTCTGGTATATTCCGAGTAGTTTAAGATCTTTAAAAATGTAGAAAAACCTAAGTTTTCCATCTAGCTTTATATTTCAAATAAAAATCACTCAGTATGCAATTTTTGAGCAATAAAAAAAAGCGTCTATATAAAGCGTATTTTATGACAACCTTGGCCCAATGTCACCTGTGACGTCGCGCGGGTCAGCCATATGTCTCTATTAGTTCGAAACAAGGTTTTTAGTCAATCTATATTCACAGCTGTTTTGTAATGGCAAATATAATAGTTCGGTTAAACGTTCTAGACGTTAATATATAGTTTATATGTTTATATCTGCTTTCGTATGATAATAATACATTAAGCAAACACGGCAACGCTAAGTCTAGCCGTATGACACCATTAGTTCAAATATAATAGACCAGTGTAAATGTTCTAGACGTTTGCCGTAAGTGTAAACACAGTAGAAGGCACTCAGAGACCTCATATCGCTGCCAGCGGGGTATTAGGAGAAATGAGCAACGCTAATTAGGATAGCTTATCAGATCTACACGTGTATATGAACAGAATGCTTGATTTCACTCGTGTTTAGAAGAAAAAGAAATAACGGAATTTGCGTGTCTTTCAGTGCACGGCTGGTTTATCGTATAAACAAACGTTAACATAAATATCAAATCATAAACAATGCAATTGTTAACTCTATTGATATTTGCTTATTCAGCTAAATTTTCACTTAAAAGCTCGCATAATATAATGAGAATAAGCGTAATTAAGAATCTTTTTATACATTTCTTTTACACGGAGAAGTTTCGGTCGGATTTTTATAAAATTTTCATCCAAATCTCAACCAAATCAAACGAAAATTTAACGCGTTGGTTCTTGGTCTGAAGGCAACCTTTTCACAACGTTACGTTGAAATTGGTTCCATTTTTTTTTTAGATATCTTGGTAACAGACAGACGAACAAACAGAAGTAAAAATATAACTTTCTGCTGAGGTAGTAAGACAAAACAATGTCAATTTTAGTTTTTGTTGCATTTATTTTTACAGACTTACTAACCGAATGTGAGGTCTGCACGGGAAAGTATTTGCCTGAGGTTTTCGTACAGACCGAGCGGCGAAAAAGCGAGGTCTGTTTGAAAATACCGAAGGCAAATACTTTCTAGTACAGATCGAGCAAACAAGGTTAATAAGCCAGACGGTTTTTGGTAATTTGTTTTCTTATTTGTTTTTACCTCATTGTTCGCGTCTTCAGATGTTGCCGTTTACCTTACTTATTTTTGTTTGATTTGTTTCGTGTTTACGAAATTTTTTCGTGTTTACGAATTTTTTCGTGTTTACGATTTTTTTTCGTGTTTTGTGTTTTTAAACAAAACTATAGTTTTTATAAGAAGAAAGACTAATGTTCCAGGACGTATTATTGTTCAAAATGTTTTAAGGAAAACGGTTAATTCTCTTCTACTTTCATTCAAATCAACTCAGAAATTTTCCGACAAAACAACCAGGTTATTAAAAGAGGCGTAATGCTCTCCCACATTGCTGGGAAAACACTACCGCTTTTTTTTTGACCTCTCAGCAACCGTTCAATATGCGCCATTTGGCGTAATGAAATAAAAACTAGTTCATCTCTATATAATAAATTATAAATATTATACAATGTACCTTACACACAAATCGACACGAAAAGTTCAAGAATGTTATAAAGTAAGTGAAAAAAAGTTTTGTCGAGAAATTCGGTGTAGTTCACGAACTATAAGCTTTTAAAAATTTTAAAAATCTACTTCCGACGACGGTAAAAAAAATTCCGATTTCATTCCGATATATTCCGACCATTTTTCGATCTTCAAAAATGCAGAAACACCTAACTTTTTAATCTGTCAAATATAGATCGTTCAGTATGCTATATCTGAGCAATAAAAAGACGCGTCTACAAAACGTATTTTATGACAACTTTGGCGCAATGTCACCTGTGATGTCACACGTGACATTTCCCACGACACGCAATTTTAATTTTGACAAGGTTTCCAGTTACAAAAACATTAACATCTCTAAAACTTTAAGTTATCTTCCGTTAAAATTTTGTCGGCTACTTTACGCTATCATATAGTTTAAAGAATATGTACATTAACCCTTTAATGGGCATTGCTGCCATTTGGCAACTAATTTATTTTACTCTGGTTAATGATTTTACTCGTCAAATGGAGACCTGCTGGTAATTATCTGCCCGGTAAGGCGTTAATTTAATAAAGAAAAAAAAATGCATTGCATTTCACTTCTAAAAACTGATGTTAACAAAACAACTTTTATGTAGGTATACATTATACGTTGGCTTGGCATTTTAACTCCATCTGCATTTATTGTGTACGGAAGATAACCAAACGTATTCTCCATTATTTAGTGTTTAATTTTATCATTTTATGTTAACTTTTCGATATGTTTCGATATGTTTCGATAAATTTAAAGTAGCGTTCGCGAACTATAGTCAATTTTCTGAACCATGTGCAGTCTGCCTTTTCAAATATTTATGAACAGGAAATAGGATAATTATTACAACACATTTAAAAGCCAGAAGAGTTTGGCTAAATTTCCATAACGAGAAGTGTTTTTGAGGAACGAAGACTGGTTTTCTAAAGAGCAATACTAATAATGTAAGTTCTTCTATAACTAGTTCACATTTATAAAATAATGTTTCAAAGTATACAACCGTTTACTCTATAGACTTTAAAATTTAGATTCATCTGGGTCCCACTAGGGCTACGTTGGCACAATAGCGAAGAAGAGAGTAGATGCATTTGAATAAGGTTCGCACTGAAGCAGAATTTCGCGGAACTTCTTATAGAAAACCCCGTATTGCTACAGACTAATTTTTTCAAGTATACTAACACTATCAAAAGTATATTACGCATGTAATAAAAACCACTTTGAGTTAAAGCGTGTTAAATTCGATCTCGACATTCATCTAGAGTGATCGTGAAAAAATCGTAAATTTAGTAAATTTAAAATTTATTGGCAAGTTGTAATTTCAAATTTTATAAGTTTTAATATAATGCGGAAATTAAGGTATCTTCTTTAGACTGGAGACACACATATAGGTATATAAGGTAACTTTAAGCCAACTATATTTTTTCCAACAACAATCTAAAAAATACAACACAAAACAAAGTCCATATGGTAGCATATTGTAAAATCCCAAACATTTGAGTAAATAGACAGACTGGAATAAATTAAAGAACTAATATTTTGAATTTCATTTTAGAATCCAATTGTGAATTTGGCGAAGAATCTCGAACTTTCGACGGACGGTTACTGAGGGAGACATTAAGAGATATTTTGAACCATAATACGGCAAAAAATCGTAAAACGACGCAATGTCGTTTGAAAAACGTAATCAAGGCTTTTTTCCAAGACGACTTGCTATTGGGACACTGGTATTTGTGATAGTTTCAACTTTGGCCACTTGTTCCGAAGCATCGGATGCATGTAAAGAGCCACAGTATGTTCTTACTCGTGGTAGGTACTTCAACTCTTTTTCAATTTACTGTTCGCGTCTTTTTATTCTCTACTTTTCTCTGTTCCACTCCACTCCACTCAACTCAACTTTCTTAGACTCTCCTAGACTATCGTACACCCTCCTCGACTCGACTGGTCCCGACCCGACCAATTTTCATTCGACCTCATTTGTATCTATCCTGCTCCACTTTACTCCACCCTGCTCTACCGTGTTTTACCATGCTCTACCCTGTTCTATCTCGCTCCACTCTGGTTTAGACTGTTCCAACCTGCTTTGCCGCTCTGCCTTGCTCATGCTTTACCATGCTCTAGCCTGCTCCACCCTGCTTAGCCTGCTCTATCTTGCTACATCCTGCTTCACTCTGCTCGACGTTACTCCAGGTTGCTCCACTCTGCCGTTCCTGCTTCACCCTACTCTATC
The DNA here is from genome assembly GCA_035771165.1 of Paragorgia papillata. Taxonomy (NCBI): domain Eukaryota; kingdom Metazoa; phylum Cnidaria; class Anthozoa; order Scleralcyonacea; family Coralliidae; genus Paragorgia; species Paragorgia papillata. The sequence goes on from JAWNZC010000269.1 coordinate 50,099, forward strand.
TTGCTCCACTCTTCTCCACCTTTATTGCTCTACTTTTCTCCACCTTTTCCCAACCTGTTCTATTTAGCTCCCCCTGCTCCAACGTGCTTAATTATTTTTTCTACGCTGCTCCTCTTTATTCCACCCTGATCCACCATGTTTCACCCTGCTTCACCTGGCTCACCCTCCTCCACCCTCCTCCATCTTGTTGCACTTTGCTCCACCCTGCTCCACTTTCATCCATTTTGCCCTACCATACTCCACCCTGCTCTATCTTGTAAAATATAATTATCTATATAATCCCTAACACTTGTGTTTTTATTATTCTAAATAAAGGACATCGTTTAAAGAAATCTCTGATAAAAGAAGCAACTGCTTCTGATCAGATAGATTGCACTCGGCTTTGTATGGCCAAAAGACCTCAATGTAAATCTGTTAATTACGGAACGAGTTCAAAAACTGAAAGAAAATGTCAGCTGAATAACAGTACTGCGACTTGTGATAGATCAAAACTTGTTGTTGCTGAAGACTTTGACTATTGGGAGGAGGAGATGGTAAGTTTGTCAAATTTTGCCTTTGGTTTTACTTGTGTTTGTGATTTTCCTTATGCTTGTTTTTGTGCTTTGTTTTCTCTTGTGCTTGTCCTTTTGCTTTTCCTTTTGCTTTAGTTTGTGCCTTTGCTTCTGTTTGCTTTAGCTTTGGCTTGTGTTTGCGTTTGCACTTTTGCACAGGGCTTGTTCTTGTGCTTGTGTTTCACCTCATTTGTAGATAAAAGGTTTTTATTCTTTCATATTTTTAGAACGGTGATAGTTTATATTGTCCAGCTAAACCAAGGAAACTAAAACAAAGTAAAGGTAAAGAAACACTCTTTTCTTCTTTACTGATTTACGTGTTTAACCGCTATAATTTGGGGCTGATAAACACTATAAAAGGCAAAATAATTATGAAACGTAGATATAATTAGCAGATATTTCGAAGCGCATGTTATGCGACATGAATGTACAATTTTCATGTTGTCATGGATTAGTGCGTTACTCATTCCTCCCCCCGAGTGGCTGCTTACCCGAGCACATTCCTTTCGACGATTAGCCATTCACACCTTGGTTCCTAAAAACTGGGAACTGAAGCACAATTAACAGAGAACCTCTGGTCTCCCTCGCAGCCGCTTTTAACTTTTAATATTTGATTATTTCACAGCTTCATTTCAAGAACATTCGTTCATATTCTGATTCAAAGCCACAATATCATCTTATTAACAAATAAATTTTCAACGCAGCCAGGTGAAGAATCAGACTTAGTTTAACGCTACTCTGGTTTAAAAGTTTTTTTAACGTAGCTTAAAAAGTTACTGTTCATGACCCAACGTTTCGACACTCCGATCTAGTGTCTTCATCAGGGGTGATCACTGTGAAGACAGGTCCCATATTTATACTCTCATAGAACCATTGATGACGTTACCTATCAACAAGATGTAAATAGGCTTCCGGCAGTAGACTGCCGTCATCACGATTTAATGAAGCGTTGGGCGCTATTGATGTGCCAAGCTTTCAAACAACGTCTTTGGTGATACCGTGGATGATTGGTAGTGATATTTTTTTAATTATCCCACGCAATCTCATGGTTGGTTTTGCACGCGTGCTCCGACAAAGCAGAATTTTCCTTTTTTAAAAAGACTAGAACCCAAGGATAGTGCAAAGTTTCCGGCGTAGAGCATTTAACAGTACTGTATTTCAACATAAAAAAAAACACTTGAGCTTTTTACATTTCAAATGATTTATTTTGCTTTAAATTGGACGATACATGTATGTACATGTAATACATTGTACAATTCAATGAAAAGTCTTGAGGATACAGAATGAAAAAATCTTTCTGATAGTTTAACTGCTGTATTAGTTCTAGTTTACATTATTGATAAACAGTTAATCCAGCATTAATTAATAGAGCTAAAATTTTCCTCATTCTGTTGGAACATGTGGAATGTTATTAAATTTTCCTGAGTAGTCAATAAGGAATGAAATGTGTCATAGTTCAATTTTTTAGCCATTTTAAATTATTGGTGTTGACTAATCATTCATCTGTATATAGTCGGTAGTTTTTAAATGGAATGAATCCGTATAGGATTTAATCTTAAAATTTATACAGGCAAAATCCGTAATCTTTGAGGTTGATTGGTCATCTTTGTCATTGCTGTACAGTACATGACTGGTACACTGTTTTTTTATCTTTTGAAGGTTTATAATCTGCAATGGGTATCTATATGCAGATTGTTTGCACATTGGAGCCATCACCATTTGACAAATACAGAATTTTTGTTTCGACAACATGACTTTAGTTGACATCCAACTGAATAAAACCTGCTTAGGATGTACACTTGATTTTCACTCTTTTAGAGTTGCAGTAGGTTGATCACCAATCATGCCATTTTTTCAACTTTTTACCTGCAATGTAAATTGATAAAATTAGTCAGTAAATTATTTTTAATCAGATTATGCGACACTAAGTGAATGGGAATGGTAAACTTTTAAATGGGGTAAATAATAAAAAGAAGACTTACCTATAACACACCTTGTTCCTGTCAGCAGAAAGAGGGGGCCCAGCTAGTTCAGTTAAACAGTTAACCCAGCATTAATTAGTACTGTAGAGCTAATTTTTTCTTCGTTCTGCTAGAACATGTGGAATGTTATTAAGTTTCCTTGAGTAGTCAGTAAGGAATCAGATGTGTGATACAATTTTTTAGCCATTTTAAACGATTGATGTTGACTAGGCCTTGATCTGTATATAGTCGGTAGTTCTTAAATGGAAGGAATCACAGGATTTCAACTTAAAGTTCATATGGGCAAAATCCACAATCTTTCAGGTTGAGGTTGATTGGTCATCTTTGTCATTGCTGTACAGTACATGAATGGTACACTGTTTTTAATCCTTTGACGGTTTATGATCTGCAATGGGTATCTATATGCAGACTGTTTGCACAGAGCATTTATTGTAATATGAGAGAGACATTCATCTATAGGCAGAGCCATCACGTTTGACAAGTACAGTATTTTGGTTTCGACATAACTTTAGTTGCGACGAACATCCATAGAACATCCAGTATATTATCAAGTGAAATGCCAAATATTACTTGTAAATAAAGGGTCTTTTATAACTGCTTTGAGGCGCAGACGATGATTGTACTGAGTTTATCGTCTAAGAAAGTTTATGAATTCAGCGCCCTTCGTTCATCATACCTGAGCGGCTAATATCATACCACCCTTAAGAACATCTCTAGTTTGACTCTATAAATATCAAAATTAGCAGTTGGGCGGCTGGGCGCTATTCGTCAACACTCAACAGTGAAATAGAAACTAATAAAAACTACTGAACATACGCTTACCTCGAAATACACGTGACAATATAATCCTTTCGCTCAGACCATATTTAATTAGACCACATAGTCCTTGTTTTGACAAGAAAATTCATCGCCTCCTCTCTATTAATCGCTTGTCGGTCGCGCCTTCTTGTGTCTCCGCCATTATATTGTATTCACTTCGTTGGCTGTAAAATTTAGTTTTGCGCCTGCGCAGTAAAAACTGCTTTTTGGTGCTCTTTTAAATGCGTGCCAAACTGACGTTGTGTCTGGCCGATGTACTCCTGATTTCAGTCATTGCACGCAATGGAATAAATAGCACCTTTTCTCTGTTCTTTCACAATACGATCCTTAGGTTTTGCAAAAATATGACCTAACTTTAAGAAAGGTTTTTGAGCAACTTTTACGTTGAAACTACCTAAGATTCTTTTAATTGGTTCCGTAATTCCTTGAATGTACGGAACAATCGCAAAACCCATCATCGAATTTTCATCCTCAGTGTTTTGCGTAGTAGTGGTGTAACTGGTTTTCAAAAATGCATTAATAATTCATGAGGAAAACACAAAGGAAATCAGTAGCATGTCCGTGGTTTTATATCTGATAAAGAATCCTCCTGATTTACATAAACTTTAGCTTTGATTTTCTCGGCTTAGACAAGGTTATTTTTCAAACTTACTACGCCAATGAACTTACCAAGTGCATTGGTTCGTTATTGAAGCCGTTCAATAAACTCGCAGTTCGTGTTTTATCATGCAGATATAAAAACACTTGGCTTCGCCTCGTGTCTTTATATCTGATAAAACACTCCTGCTCGTTTATTAAACAGTACTTAAACAGTTTTTTAAGAAATCATTAGGATAGTCATTCGCCTTTAAAACGTCAAATACATATTGTTGCTCACTTTCCCTCGACTTGGCACTAGATGGTATGCCCTGGGCTCTCAAAAACAAAGTTCTTGAAACGGACTTTTATGGCATATAGGATGATGAGAATCAAATGGGATGTATTTGTCAGTGTGTGTAGGTTTTCGGTATACCCCAGTTTCAAGATTCCCGTGGTCTGTTCTTTTGACAATCAAATCCAAACAAGGCAAACTTCCATTCGTATCACGTTCTACCGTGAATTGAATCGAAGGCTAGATTTTAGGTGATCTAAAAGAATTTCCACTATATTTTTGGATACCGCAGATAACATTATCCACATATCGTTTCCAGAAAAAGGGCTTCACTGGTGCAGTAGCTAATGCCCTTTGTCAATGTCTTCCATTACTAAATTAGCAATGACAGCGGACACAGGATCTGAAGATAAAACAGAATAGGTATTTCTATCATTTTATAAAGCTTTCTCGTAATATTGGCTTTTGTCCATGACCACAACACAATTACCTTTATCTGCTGATAGAACAAGTCTATCTGGATCTTTCTTAAGAACCACTAGAGCCTTAAAAATATTGCTGTCTAAGTTTTTCAAAGGTAGCTTGGTCCGCCTTAGAATGCTATACAGACTTCAGCTCTCACCAGACGTTTTTGATCGTCACCTAGTCGAAAAATTCCTTCTTCGATGGCAACGATCTCAGTTGTTGGGACCTTATGAGGTGCTACAGCAAACTTTAAACCTTTTTCCAGATCGCTTCTTTCTAAGTCAGACAACTCTTTTTCAGAAAGATTCAAGACAAAGATGGGTTTGTGGCTCCAGACGACCGTTCTTTTCTCAAACAAACACCGCAATTTTTGGTTGTGTCTAGATCTAATTTTAAGTTTAAGAGAGGTCTTTGTTCATTTACGCAACAGAAATCTTTCACCAAATTGATGTCAGATTCATTAATCAAAACAGAGAGCTCATTGAGAGCAAGATTGTATTCAGTTCGCAGATTCCGTATAGAATGATGATGGCATTGATCTATACGTAATTTCAGGAAAGAGAAACCAGAGACTTTTGTTTGCCAAAGATGAAATCCTATTCGTCAAATCATGGTCACATCTTGTTCAACAAACTCAATGTTTCTTTCTGCCGAGGGGAACATTGCACTGTTTCCCTCTGACGTCAACAACGAAGAAGGAAACAGTGCAATGTTTCCCACGTCAACTTTAATCATGCGTTGTTCACGTGAATACACAATGATTATTGCATCAGATCAACAACTTTGGACTCTTAGGCATTTTGAAAGCATTTTGAAAGCATAGAAAAAATATCTGACATATCTTGAAAACCTTTGAAAAATGTAAAGCTTGTTCTTTGTACTTGTTGACTTTGATGTCTAAGACTTTAAGATACGAAAATATTAACTGAAAATCTTCAATTAAACATTTAATTATATTAGCAAATATAAGAACTCGTATAGACTCAGAAATTGAACTCTTGTTCCTTGTTAGTAAACGCGAGTGCTGTAATTCATTATTGCTTAATATTCTATTGATTTGTGTTTATTTTTAGACGTTGACGAATGTAGCTCCAAACCTTGCCATCAACACGCCACTTGTAGAGATACCGTTAGTTCTTATACTTGCACTTGTAATCGTGGATTTACTGGCGATGGAACCAATTGCAGAGGTAAGTTCTTGTAGCTGAACATAGATATTTGTCTTTGCATAGGCGAAGTTATTTCCAGCAGTTTGAGGATACTCAATTATCCTTACTTTTGGTGAGAACAATCCTATTTTTCGACAACGGATCTTTAGGCACGATGGGAGTGTAGGCTCAACATTCGCACAACGTTTGCCCTATGCAGTTGATTTTGAACTTTGCTTGTCGAATTTTCCCAACTAACACAAGGTCTGATATTATTTAGTCTGAATTCGCGTGGAAGGCTTTTTTGTACTCACGTTTCTCATCTGAAACATGCATCATCGTTTCCATCATGTACTTTAGTCTTTCAAATGATTACAACTGAAAAGTTTTTTTAGATATTCGTATATATCTGATTCGAAAAACAAAGAAAAGCCAACGGATTCTCTTCATAATCTGTTCAATTTTATTCTATTCTACTCTACTCTACTCTACTCTACTCTACTCTACTCTACTCTACTCTACTCTACTCTACTCTACTCTACTCTACTCTACTCTACTCTACGCCGGCCACGCCACTCCACTCTTTTCCATTTCCTTCCATTCCATCCTATCTTATCCCAATCCATTCCACTCTAGTCTAGTCTAGTCTAGTCTAGTCTAGTCTAGTGACTCTAGTCTAGTCTATAGTCTACTCTATCCTAACTTACCTTAACCTATTCTCTCTTATCCTACTCTTTTCTACACTACCCTAATATTGTCGCTATAGATTCTCTTATATAGTCGATCTTAAATTTTATTCATACGGTATAACGAGTTTTATTTGAGATTTTATTTCATGTTCTAATGATTTGTTTTTAATTTTAGACGTTGATGAATGTAGCCTCGATCCCTGTCACCAAAATGCTACTTGCAACAATACCGCTGGTTCTTATACTTGCACATGTAATCGCGGTTTTATTGGAATTGGAACAAACTGCACAGGTAATATGTTTTGGTAGTTGAACATAGATGTTGTCTTAGCATATAGGCGGAGTTATTTCCTGCAGTTTGAAATTCCATAAAATTGGAATTGTTATGATATTCAATTGTTTTTGCTTTTGGTGAAGAAAAATCTACTTTTCGACCGCACTGGATATTTCGCTACGATGACTGTAGGCTCGACATTCGCACAACGCATGCGCAATACAGTTTATTTTAAACTTTGCTTGTTGGATTTTTTCAACAACGAACGCAAGGTCCGGTATTATTAAGTCTAAATTGGCGTGGAAAACTTATTACTTGGGCTACCACAGGGTAGCCGAGTCTAAATTTCGGCTCTGTTATTTTTTGTGTCGACAAACTTGACCGGACAGCCTTTGCGAAACCGAGATTTCACTTTCATGGCAAGTTGTCTCTTGAACGAAGCTTTTCTTGCCATTTTATCGATGTTTCGTCTCAAACCAGAGGTCTCAAACAAAGATGTCAGAGTAGTCGGACTGTCAGCGAATCAAGGTGTATTAAAAATAATTGGAAACTTTAAACTGAAGGAGTGAAGGACGTCAGAGAACAGTCATGTTTAATAATTGCGAAACCGAGGTTTGGCCGAGTTGTCTCCAGATGATCAGTGGTTGTCTCTTTTGAACAAAGCTGTTATTGCCATTTTATCGATGTTTTTGAATATTTGCAAGACATTTCACTTTTCTCAGTTGTTTACTTGTTTGAATAGCTTTGGAAATGACCGAGTTATAGTTGATCAGTAATGCGGCTTACAAAGGCTTTACAATGTTTACAACTGCACACGCCGGCGATCGCGGTAGACCTAGTACGTAAAAGATGACGAGCTGTTTGAAAACAGGTTGGTCCTGGCCTTACTGGTTTATAGCAGAGTTGGAAAGTATTCAACCTTCCTCCGGATGGGTTTTTAAGTTTAGATAACCTTCCTCAAAATATATAGCGAGAATTTTGTGTTTTGCAACGTTCATAAACACTGCGTGACTTTTACAGTACCTTGGTTTTCCTAGGTAAGCTTTGGCATACTACAATAGCTACTAATAACTGACCGCTGCTGACTGATAGCCTGCCAACTACCCTCGACTGCTGCGAAGATACAGACATCACAGAAGACATCAGCGTACATGTCTCACACATGTAACTGCTACCACTGCCAGTGCTTCATAATTGTTGGTTAGCCAATGTTTTGCTGCAAATCGCATTTCTTCTCGACACCTTGCTTGATCAATTGTAGCTTTCTCAGATTACCAAATGTGTTGTTTCACGTGTTTTCACTTTAAACCTTCCTCACTAAGTAAACCTTCCTCCGGGTGGTACCCGCATACCCGCAGCTTTTATGCAAGTATAATAATAAGCACCGAATAGAGAAAATACCGGTAAGATATCAATATGTTGAACTGTTCAGTGCATGTCTAGATATCGCGTGTCGTATTTATACATTCGGAAACTAAATATATTGGATTCAGAAAAACGGCCTTGTTTACATTTATACTACATTAGCAAACCTTCGGCGCTTCCTGCACCGCAGCAGTTCATATAAGACCATAGATTCTATTTGTGAAAATCTATGCAATTATGCATTGCCATTGCCGTGTAGTCTTGCTAGAGTACGCACAGGCTACGCGAAGCTTTCAAATATCAGTAGCCCGAGTGAACCTGGAAGGCAAGAGCTTATACAGCAAATATTACCGCGAGTCAAGTGTGCTAATGATCGAGAGAGTTTTTAGTAATCGGAAGCGAAAAAATGTTTGCAAACACATACCACAGACACATTACGTTTTCCCTGTATATTTGCTCTAGATGTGTCATTACAAAACAACAACATATGCACGTTTAAGTTGGATTTGCACTGTTATATATTTGTGACATTCTAAAAATTAATTTTTACACATAGTACCAACAAGTTGTGCTGATTTGTACAAAAGTGGAGTAAAAGAAAATGGCGTGTACACAATTGTCCCAGATGGTCTAGGAGGTTTCGATGTAAGGTGTGACATGACAACTGATGGAGGAGGTTGGACTGTTTTTCAAAGACGAATGGACGGAAGCGTGGATTTTTATCTAACTTGGACTGACTACAAAAATGGATTTGGTAATCTCAGTGGAGAGTTCTGGCTTGGACTGGACAAGATAAATCGTTTGTCAAAGAGTGGTCAAGATGTTTTGAGAGTTGATCTGGAAGATTTTGAAAACGAGACACGTTACGCTAAGTATAGCACATTTGCCATGACAGATGAAACGGACCTATATAAGTTGACAGTTGAAGGTTATTCAGGTGAGAAACGTTTTATTTGAGAAAGTTATTAACAAGGTACAAAGATATTTGTTTGTAGTTGCGTATTAGAAAATTGAAACGTGTCGTACGCTTGGTCAAATTTGTGCAAGACAAGACGTCACAATTGCAGTATTGCAGAAGAATTGCTTTCTACTATGTGCAACGATTGTAGAAACTTGTCTCGCGAAGATTTTGGCTATTGTACAAAATGGTAAATGTTTTGTTATAGCACGTTCACACGATCTGATTAATCGGATCCGATTATTGTGCTGAAGTATGTATGTGATTGACTAGAGTGACTTACAAGAGTCGAAATATAGTAAGGTTGGGTATACTACCGAAATATGGAACGTAGATTATGTGATTCGAGCGAAGGTCCTTCGTCAGAGAGAAACGGCAAACTACTTTAACTTACAAGAGTGTCGAGTAGTTTGCTGGCGAACACTACAGTTTTTACTTTGATATGTAAATCACATACATCAAAAGGAGATTCAGATCTGATTATTCTCAAACTCATTACTAATTTATGAGAAAAATTTAAAAGAAATATAAATGTATTTAATAAGCATTTAGAAATCGGAAGAAGATTACGGTCAAATTTAGCAAATGTTTTGGTCGATTTTGTCTTAAAATATTGATTCGTTTGAGAAGCTATATCCAACACTCGTCAGTGTTTGTCCTCCGATGTCTAAATACAGCCAAGCTGGTTAACACAACACGCGGTTTTGTCTCTTATTTTCAACCTACTTGGCTGTATTTAGAAACTGGATAAAAAACACTGACGAGTGTTGGATATATTAGATCGAATTATGAGAACGCGACTTTATACGGACATCGTGCATTTTTTTCTCGTTACAAGGTAATGCTAGTGACTCACTTGCTTCTCACAATGGAATGAAGTTTAGCACTAAAGATAAAGACAATGACAAATTGTCTCTTGGAAACTGTGCTGTGTTAGCCAAAGGTGCCTGGTGGTACAATGGCTGTCATAACTCCAACTTAAATGGTTTGTATCTGCGTGGTTCTAACACCAAACATGCTCAAGGCGTTGTCTGGTTGTACTGGAAAGGAGACGACTATTCTTTAAATGACGACTGAGATGAAAATCAGGCCACGCAACTTTTAGAATATCTTTGTTCACACAAAACAGCGTTATTGTAGAGAAAAGCTCATTTAATAGTCATAATTCCTTTTGTTATATATCAGGTGTCAAAATCCGTGACAGTCAAAAAATTTGAGCGTGATGTTTTCCGCGTAACCCATGGCAGCGGGAAACCTAACATTTCAAAAGTTGATTGGCACTAATCCTGCATTAAGCGTTAATCTGTTGTTTTCCGTATTTTCTGACTGACTGTTTCACTTCACAGACAATAAAAGCTTTATTAATTCCTACCAAGGTGTGGAAAAAGAAACCTCCGTCATATTTGTATGATCAACTCTGTCTTATTTGAAATAGCACTAAAAATGATAGAGTAACATATTTTGCATTTTTTTTATTCTTAGCTTTGCTTGGCTTTTTGATAAGCAAATAAAACTTCTTGACGTCACAAATTAACATCTTAGCGTATATGAGCCATTGGAGAATATTATATATCTTTGCTATTATCAAACATAATAGCGCTCCGTCGTGGTGACGTCACTATTTAAGTTTGCCGCTATTACCCACAATTCTTGCAGTCCGAACAAAAGATAATGGCTCATTTGCAATCATTTGGAAGTCAATTTTGGTTTGTTTGTCCGCATTATGAGCTATAAATAGCAGCTCGATGGTACGCTATTACTTGAAAATCTACATGTTTGGTGTTGTGAGAGAAACCGGCCCACGCGCTTCCATCGAATTAATTTGGTTTAATAATAACAAAGATATATAACCTTCCATGCAACCTCGTCCCCAGGGCCATTTGTGGGGGGTTGGGCCAAGATGGTGGGCAAAAGCAAAATGGTGGGAACAAATGGCCCTGGCACAGACTGAACCATCACCACTTCTGATTGGTCGAGATAACATTGGATGTTTTAGGCATTCTGATTGGTGGAAGTAAGGCAGGCGCTCAGGCTAACTCGCGGGCATTAGTTTAAAGGGCTCAAATTATAAAGAAGGGATGGCGGTAAATTGAAAAACAACTTCAAAATGAATGAAAATGAGAGAAAAGCTGGCGAACTGACATCCGAAAAAAACGTCGGAAGAATATGCAACGATGGGTTGTGTCGTCTCTGTGCCCTGCCATACAACGACGTCCATGAGCCGAAAAAATGGTTTTCTTAATCTGGAGAAACGAATTGGAAAGACTTGGTGAACAAAGTCAAAGAGTATTTTAGTATTGAGGTGTCAAAAGAAGATAATTTCGCTGTAGTTAGAATTATCCAAAGCATATCGAACGCAGTATAAGAATACATTTAACGTGAGCGACATCTTAAATTTTGCAAGTCGATTGAAAGCCTGACCAGGCGCAATAAACTTTGTGAAAATTGGGTACGAGTCAAAAATGAGGCATTATATGGGGCATTTTTGGCAGCCTGTGCCAGGCCCATTTGTTCCCGCTATTTTGTTTTTGGCCTCCATCTTTGCCCAGCCCCCACAAATGGCCCTGGGACGCGGTTGATAACCTTCTTCGATAAATCGTTAAGCACGTGTGACATCTATATGTCTAATTTGCATATCAAACAACCAGAAATATCTCAACAATGAAGCAAGGAAACGAAAAACTGCAAAAGATGTTACTTTGTCATTTTAAGTGTTCTTTTAAATAAGACAGACTTAATTTTCACCTTATAAGCACTTTTAATAGAGGTTTCACTGTATTCTAAAAGTAGCGAGGCTGAATTTTCATCTCTGCGAGGAAGACTGCAGGTATACAAACTTCAGGTCTACATGTCTTCTATTGGTTTGCCTGGTCAATGATCAGAAGATAACACTTCAGTTATATATATATATATATAGCTCACTGGGTTAGGCACGTTTGCAGTTAAGATTAGGGTTCGGGCTTGGGACAGTATTAGGATTAGCACAACCACGAACCACCATACATATCTTATAAATAGCGCTTATAATTGTTGTAGTAAGTCTTGAGTTTGTAATGTTCAGATTTAAAACTTTGAACTATCTTATAAATAGAGCTTGTAATTGTTGTTGTAGTTAGTCTTGGGATTATAATGTTTAAATTTAAAACTTTGAGCCTATGTTATAAATAGTGCTTATAATTGTTGTAGTAAGTCTTGGGATTATACCTAGTTTTACGTTTAAAACGTTGAAAACATGTAAAGACGTTTAGTTCAGTAGTTCTTGTGTGAACAATAAAACAAATGAGCTGAAGTTGTAGATTTAATTATACAACTCTTGCATTGCCTAGTTCGTTCGTGTGGAATCAATAGCATTCGACGTTCTTGCCGCAATCATTTTGACACGACATTTTTGACTTGGTATTTTTGACGCGACATTTTTAATGCGGTATTTTTGACCCGACATTTTTTACGCTAAACAGGGCACCGCTTTTTAGCACTTTGTTTGGTTCTGACACATTGCCGCCAGCGATTTCCCTTTCACGCGCATCGCAAGTTCACCACTTTTTGCGAAACAGTTTTGAAGCTGAAAATGTTGTTGAATGCGTCACGGCATGGCGAAGATCTGGAGCCCGGGGAGGGTGCTAATCTAGACACGCGTGTAGTAATGAGTAATGATTTATTTAACGTCGCAAGCACAGGATGTGATCGCCCAACCATCCGAGCCAGGGGCTCATGTTAAAAGTGCACGACATAAGCTACGACCTAACGTATCATTTTACACGCCTGGACAAACGTGATATCATATTCGGATCCTACGTGCTTTGATACGTATATAAAGCGAAAAATGTAATTTGCCTGAGTTGACCTTTAACACCACACGTAACTTAAAAACTTACTGTTCATTATCCAACGCTTTGACCCTCTGATTTAGTGGCTTATAATTTGGGGGGAATACCTCCGAACGCAAACACTTTTCCCGAAAAAATGGGAAGTTACTTAAAATTATTTTTTGTAAAAGTATTTCCTGGTTTAATTTAATCAACATTACCTGTCATGGCTGATAATTCTAGGGTATGAATATTATTACCAGTCTTTCCATTCACGTGGTTTCTGTTGATTAAGTCCATAGTACTGACGCGTGTTTTGTAGGCTCGGTTAGTAGCCTTTCGTAACACAGGAGCTTTATCTGAAAGAACAAAACTACGTTGCTTATATGTGGGATACAAGAGGGCACTGAGAGACTGCATGTACCTCCGGCAGTGGGTTAACAAACAAACAGACAAACAAACAAACAAACAAACAAACAAACAAACAAACAAACAAACAAACAAACAAACAAACAAACAAACAAACAAACAAACAGACAGACAGACAGACAGGCAGGCAGGCAGGCACGCAGACAGGCAGGTAGGCAGGCAGGCAGACAGACAGACAGACAGACAGACAGACAGACAGACAGACAGACAGACAGACAGACAGACAGACACGCAGACAGGCAGGCAGACACGCGGACAGGCAGGCGGACAGACAGACAGACAGACAGACAGACAGACAGACAGACAGACAGACAGACAGACAGACAGACAGACAGACAGACAGACAGACAGACAGACAGACAGAGACACACACACACTCATTAATCTGATAAAGAATCCTCGTGATTTACATAAACTTTAGCCTTGATTTTCTTGGCTTAGACAATATTATTTTTCAAAATTACTACGCCAATGAACTTACCAAATGCGATCGTTTTTCAAGCTATTCAAAACATTCGCAGTTCAGATCTAAAACACGAACAAGGATATATTTTTGCTTACCCGTTAATTTTCTTCGTTTCGACGTGATAATCCACACAATAGCAGCAATAACCAAGGCTGCAAGAAAGCCAATCACCAGTCCAACTACGAATGATACATCATGTATATTTGATTTACTGCATCCAGTTTGCGGACGGGTAACAGGGTCAGAATCTAAAGAAAAAACAAACAATTAGGGTCATAATTTAATTACTGCATTTCATCTATTAAGCCCCATCCTTCTAATAAGCCCCCCCCCCCCCCCCACGTCACGTCACATCTCAGGTCAAATCACGTCACGACAGATCACAGAAATCACGTCAGGTGACCCAGAATACCGCGAAAATATTGAGACCCAGTGGACTGCATATTTGCTCTGGATATAATTAATTTTAATAAAGTGGGATTTAAAGCCGCGAAAAGACACAACCTTCTGATGACCAGTGAGATGCTCTAACCATTGAGCTACTGAAGCACATATGATTATAAATTTGCAACCTTAGCTCTCCATCTGAATCTCAGTGGCTCAATGGTTAGAGAATCTCACTGGTCACCAGCACACATCTCCAACCTTAGCTCTGCATTTAAGTCTCAGTAGCTCAATGGTTATAGCATCTCCTTGGTCATTAAAAGGTTGTGGGTTGTACACATATTCAATCTACGTTCAAATCATTAGAGACTCAGTAGCTCAATGGTTAGAGTATCTCAATGGTCATCGGAAGGTTGTGGATTGTACACATATTTAACCTACGTTCAAATCATCCGAGTTTCAGTAGCTCAATGGTTAGAGTATCTCACTGGTCATCAGAAGGTTGTCGGTTGTACACATATTCAATCTACGTTGAAATCATTAGAGTCTCAGTAGCTCAATGGTTAGAGTATCTCACTGGTCATCAGAAGGTTGTGGATTGTACACATATTCAATCTACGTTCAAATCATCTGAGTCTCAGTAGCTCAATGGTTAGAGCATCTGACTGGTGATCACAAGGTTGTGGATTGTACACATATTCAATCTACGTTCAAATCATCTGAGTCTCAGTAGCTCAATGGTTAGAGCATCTGACTGGTGATCACAAGGTTGTGGATTGTACACATATTCAATCTACGTTCAAATCATCTGAGTCTCAGTAGCTCAATGGTTAGAGCATCTCACTGGTGATCACAAGGTTGTGGATTGTACACATATTCAATCTACGTTCAAATCATCTGAGTCTCAGTAGCTCAATGGTTAGAGCTCAATCATTCGAAGGTTTCAGGTTCGATCCCTGTCTGGAGCTGGAAGTATCTTCTGAGTATTTGAGCTTGATGAACGCCTATCAAACATCTGTTACATTACACCAAGCTCATAAACGTACCACATGCACTACAACATATTAAGTATTCTACTTTGGCTAACGCAAAACAATTTGAATTTGGTAAACAGAAAACTATTTTACTCAGCACAGGGAAACCCTACCGACAGGAAAGGGTTGAGTCGAGAACAAACTGAAGAAGTTATCAGATCTTACAAATAGTGAAATAAAAGTAGCGTGCCATTCATCCTCACGGACTCAACGAACGTTTTTCATTTATTTAACACTTCTGAAGACGCTGTTTTTGTTTAGCAAGGGCGGACATAAAAACAGAGTTTTCACTTTATTTTGTTTTCACTTTATCGATATTTTTTCTTTTATTTAACACTTCTGAAGATGCTGTTTTTGTTTAGCAAGAGCGGCATAGACAGTGTTTTCACTTAATTCATTTATCTATTTTTTACTTTCGTTCATCCTTTTCACACCCCCTCCTTTTTTGCTCATCGCCGGTAGGAATAGCAAATGTCTTTCGCATCTCATTATTAATTTGTTATTGTTATTTTTATCTTATTGGCTTATTTTTAGTCACATGATTTTCTTTCTTGTATAAGCTCGTTGTTTGTTTACACTCTTGACGTTTCTCTCTGACGAAGGGCATTCGCTCAAAACGTTAGACTCCTATGTTCTCTGTTTCGGCAGTATATCTAACCTTACTATACTTCGATTGTTAATTATTTTACTATGGCTAATGCCAGACAATTTTACTCCTCACAGGGCGGGAGAGTGCAGCGAGCGGAAGGGGTTAAATGCGCCACGTCGAGATAGTGGAGGGTTCAAACCATAAAATTAATTGATCAGGAAAACCTCAAACTTTGACTCAGTAGAAAGTCTTTATTAAAGTGCATATAAACCCTCCACAGTTTTTAGTTCTTTGTAAAGAGATTGCGAAAAGAATTTAGTCCATTCGTTTCCGAGATATCTACTTCGAAACAGCCCAATTTTGCACTTCCAGCGAGAAATTGCCAAGAATGTTTGCAATGCTTTAAGGGCCTGGACACCAGGAACCGATGCATCACGTTCTTCTTCGAATATACACTCAGAAGCAGAAGATAGACTTTCGTACTCATCAAAGTCCGAGTTTGACATAGCGGCTTTTCTTATAAATACATGTCGTTTTTGGCATCTCTTTGGTCTAAACGTCTATGTTTTCCTTGTTGTGTGAAATATAATCGTTCCTGACTTCCACGCCCCTTTTAAGAATGATGACGCGCGGCTTTTTCATTCAATTGGCAATCTTTAGATTGAAATATTTGGGGAAATAATGGACCAAATCGAAAACTGTAAAATAACCTATCAGCTCTTTTCGCATTCTCTGTCCAATTAACTAAAAACTGTGGATAGTTTATCTGCACTTTAATTCTACCGTGCACAAAAATGCATAAAGGCCAGCAAAAAGATAGAACAAAGACTTTGCTGAGTTTCCAAACCATATTTTGAATGACTATGGTTGAACTAAAAACATATAACAAAAAAACCAGTAGGGGTGTTGTGGTTGCGGTCTGAGAGGCGTGACTGTCACTGGGGGGTTGTGGTTAGGTTTAGGCCCACCGGGGGGTTGTGGTTAGATTTAGGGTTGCCAGGCAGTGGTGGACATTAGGGGGTGCGAGGGGGGAGGCCACGCGGTCAATAATTTCCATATTAAAATTTCAAGGATAGCTCATTAGCTTAGTAACTAAATGGTAGCATTTTTTTACGATCGTGATAAAGCGGGACTGGTTTCAAATATCAAAATATCACCCCGTAACTGTTTCAAATAAAAAATAACAACAAACCAGGCAAACCAATGCATTTTTGGCTTTTATAGTGATTCATACCTTTAGTTAATGACATGCTTACACAGCAGAGCTTATCAAAACATCAAATTCAGAGTTCAGACTATTAGTAAAATTTCAGGTCAATTTAAAAAAGACCTTGAAGAAAGCTATTTCCTGCCATTAGATAGAATTATACTGTAATTCGTGTCCTAGCTTGAGTAAGCTACTTCTATGTGATTAAAGCCTTCAAATAACTTATAATTTTCACACAACTACTTCAGAGTTTCAGCGGCTTCACCTCCCCCAATATAATACCCTGGGTACGAGGTTGCAGTGGCCAAAGGAATCCCAAAACATTTATGAGGGCAGATAAGAGGGAAGAGAAAAGGAGGGAAGAGAAAAGGAGGGAAGAGAAAAGGAGGGAAGAGAAAACGAGGGAAGAGAAAAGGAGGGAAGAGAAAAGGAAGGAAGAGAAAAGGAGGGAAGAGAAAAGGATGGAAGAGAAAAGGAAGGAAGAGAAAAGGAGGCGAGTGAAACAACCGTCACGTGATGTAGTATTGACAAATGGCGATGCATTATTTGGGTTTTGAAATCTACAGCAGCTATGCTGGTAGCCCTTCATCTGTCAACATGTCAGTAATCAATTATGTTGTTCTAACAAACGTTTATAAGTTGCCAGAAGTTACAATTCATGACCCAGAAGTCAAACATAGCACGTACATGTTTCACGTTTTGAACGATTGGAGCGAATTGGCCCCTACCACTTTACCACATGGCTTCCTCGTGTGTCCCTGTTATCCCTCACGAGCGTCGAAAAACCTCTGGCACCCACGGTAAGCGAACTAGGCCCTTTAACACTTCGAAGCCACACCAGACAATTTTATTCAGCACAGGGAGAGGTCCAGGCCTCAAAATGTTAAAACATATCTCTTTAACACTTTCAGTTTGAAGCCTGACGACGAGTCTAAGGTTTATTCTGGCTAACGCCAGACGATTTTTATATTCAGCACAGGGAGAGGGTGTCACAAGTCAAAACGTTTAAATAGACAATTACGTTTCATGTTTCGGCAGTACACCAACCTTGCTATATTTCGACTTGTATTTCAACACTAACCTTGCAGCAGACTGCTTTGATTTCACTGTTTGGATAGTGACATCATACATGTACATCGACCATAATTAGAAATGTTCCTAGCATCATTCATCTTACAAAATCTCGGATGTTTCACTCCCTCCTATTTTTCTTCCTTCCGCCATTATTTCAAATTCTCGGAACGCGCTCGGGTTCCCTTCGGGAACCACCGGAGCCAGTGCCTGCGATACGCTAATGTGGCGGGTACTTCAAGTAACCCGAACATTATGTATCAGGATTTGTGTGACGTGTAACAAGGCCTTGATTTACATTGACCTGCTTAACTACGCTAGCTTGGCTATGCTTTATCTATGCTTAGACCTGCTTGGCTATGCTTTATCTATGCTTAGGCTAGCTATGTCGTTCAAAAGTAAAGTTTTCGGTTGAGAAATTCGGTGTAGTTCAAGAACTTTAAGCTTATAAAAACCTCGGACATCTATACTTCCGACGACAGTCAGAAATTTCCCGACTTTATTCCGGTATATTCCGAGTAGTTTTAGATCTTTAAAAACGTAGGAAACCTAAGTATGCAATTTTTGAGCGATAAAAAGAAGCGTCTATATAAAGCGTATTTTATGACAACCTTGGCCCAATGTCACCTGTAACGTCGCGCGGGTCAGCCATATGTCTATATTAGTTCGAAACAAGATTTTTAGCCAATCTATATTCACAGCTGTTTTGTAATAGCAAATACAATAGTCTAGTGAAAATGTTCTAGACGTTTGCCGTAAGTGTAAACACAGTAGAAGGATCTCAGAGACCACATACCGCTGCCAGCGGTGTACTAGGACAAACGAGCTACGCTAATTAGGATAGTTTATCAGATGATCAGATCTACACATGTATGAATAAAGTCCTTCATTGCACTCGTTTTTAGAAGAAAAATAAATAACGGACTTTGCGTGTCTCTCAGTGCACAGCTGGTTTATTGTATAAACCTTAACATAAATATCAAATCAAGCTAAATATGCACTTAAAGGTTCGCATAATATAATTACAATGAGCACAATTATAATTAAGTATCTTTTTATTCATTTCTTTTACACGGAGAATGTTCTGTCAAACGTTTATAAAATTTTTATCCAATTCACAACAAAATTAAACGAAAATTTAATGAGTTGGTTCTTGGTCTGTGGGCAACCTTTTCACAACGTTGCGTTGAAATTGGTTCAATTCTTTTTTAGATATCTTGGTAACAGACAGACAAACAACAAGAAGTAAAAATATAACTTTCTGGTGAGGGAGTAAAACAAAACAATGTCAATTTTAGTTTCTGTTATTTTTACAGACATATTAACCGAATGTCATGTCCGCACGGGAAAGTATTTGCCTGAGGTTTTCGTACAGACCGAGCGACGGAAAAGCTAGGTCTGTTTGAAAATACCGAAGACAAATACTTTCTAGTACAGATCGAGCAAACAAGGTTAATAAGCCAGACGGTTTTTGGTAATTTGTTTTCTTATTTGTTTTTACCTCATTGTTCGCGTGTTCACATGTTGCCGTTTACCTTACTTATTTTTGTTTGTTTTGTTTCATGTTTACATGCACCTGTTAAGCATTCACTTCCGTCATTTTAAACAAAACTATAGTTTTTATAAGAAGAAAGACTAATGTTCCAGGACGTATTATTGTTCAAAATGTTTTAAGGAAAACGGTTAATTCTCTTTTACTTTCATTCAAATCAACTCAGAAATATTCCGCCAAAACAAGCAGGTTATTAAAAGAGGCGTAATGCTCTCCCACATTGCTGGGAGAACATTACCGCTTTTTTTTGACCTCTCAGCAAGCGCTCAACGTGAGCCATTTCGTGTAATGAAATAATAAGTTCATGTCTATATAATAAATTATAAATATTATACAATGTACCTTAGGCATAAATCGACACGAAAAGTTGAAGAATGTTATAAAATAAGTGAAAAAAGTTTTGTCGAGAAATTCGGTGTAGTTCACGAACTATAAGCTTTTAAAAATTTTGAAAATCTACTTCCGACGACGGTAAAAAAATGTCCGATTTCATTCCGATCTATTCCGACCATTTTTCGATCTTCAAAAATGCAGAAACACCTAACTTTTTAATCTAGCTTTATATATCAAATATAGATCGTTCAGTATGCTATATCTGAGCAATAAAAAGACGCGTCTACAAAGCGTATTTTATGACAATTTCCGACAACGCGCAATTTTGATTTTGACAAGGTTTCCAGTTACAAAAACATCTCTAAAGCTTTAAGTTATTTTCCGTTAAAATTTTGTCGGCTACTTTACGTTATCATATAGTTTAAAGAATATGTACACTAACCCTTTAGTCGGTATTGTTGCTATTTGGCAACTAATTGATTTTACTCTGGTTAATGATTTTACTCGTCAAGTGGAGACCTCCTGGTAATCTGCCCAGTAAAGCGTTAATTTAATAAAGAAAAAAAAAATTGCATTGCATTTCACTTTTAAAAACTGATGTTTACAAAACAACTTTTATGTACATGCTTATACGTTGGCTTGGCATTTTAACTCTATTTACATTTATTGTGTACGGAAGATAACCAAACGTATTCTCCATTATTTAGTGTTTAATTTTATCATTTTATGTCAGCTTTTTAAATATGTTTCGATACATTTAAAGTAGTGTTCGCGAACTATAGTCAATTTTCTGAACCATGTGCAGTCTACTTTTTCAAATATTTATGAACGGGGAATAGGATAATTACTTCAACACTCTTAAAAGCCAGAAGTGTTTGGCTAAATTTCCATAACGAAAAGTGTTTTTGATGAACGAAGACTGGTTTTCTATGGAGCAATACTAATAATGTAAGTTGTTCTATCACTAGTTGACATTTATAAAATAATGTTTCAAAGTATAGAACCGTTTACTCTAGACTTTAAAATATAGATTGATCTGGGTCCCACCCGGGCTGCGTTCGCACAGTAGCGAAGAAGAGAGTAGATGGATTTGAATAAGGTTCGCACTGAAGCAGAATTTCGCGGGACTTCTTATAGAAAACCCCGTATTGCTACATAGACTAATTTTCTCAAGTATACTAATACTATCAAAAGTATATTGCGCATGTAATAAAAACCGCTTTGAGTTAAAGCGTGTTAAAGTCGATCTCGACATTCATCTAGAGGGATCGTGAAAAAATCGTTCCTTTAGTAAAATTAAAATTTACCTATTGGCAAGTTGTAATTGCAAATTTTATAAGTTTTAATATAATGCGGAAATTAAGGTATCTTCTTTAGACTGGAGACACACATAAAGGTATATAAGGTAACTTAAAGCCAACTATATTTTTTTCAATAACAATCTAAAAAAATACAACACAAAACAAAGTCCATATGGTAGCATATTGTAAAATCCCAAACATTTGAGTAAATAGACAGACTGGAATAAATTAAAGAACTAATATTTTGAATTTCATTTTAGAATCCAATTGTGAATTTGGCGAAGAATCTCGAACTTTCAACGGACGGTTACTGAGGGAGACATTAAGAGATATTTTGAACCGTAATACGGCAAAAAATCGTAAAAGGACGCAATGCTGTTTGAAAAACGTAATCAAGGCTTTTTTCCAAGACGACTTGCTATTGGGACAGTGGTATTTGTGATAGTTTCAACTTTGGCCACTTGTTCCGAAGCATCGCATGGATGTAAACAGACACAGTATGTTCTTACTCGTGGTAGGTTCTTCAACTCTTCTTCAATTTACTGTTCGCGTCTTTTCATTCTCTACTTTTATCTGTTCAACTCTACTCTACTCTACTCCACTCCACACTACTACTACTCCACTCCACTCCACACTACTCCACTCCACTCCACTCCACTCCACTCTACTCTACTCTACTCCACTCTACTCCACTGCACTCCAATCCACTCCAGTCAACTCTCTTAGACTCTCCTAGACTATCCTACACCTCCTCGACTCGACTCTCCTAGACTCGACTCGACTGGTCCCGACCCAACCCATTTTTATTCGACCTCATTTGTATCTATCCTGCTCCACTTTACTCCACCCTGCTCTACCGTGTTTTACCATGCTCTACCCTGTTCTATCTCGTTCCACTCTGGTTTAGACTGTTCTAACCTGCTTTGCCGCTCTGCTTTGCTCATGCCTTACCCCGCTTAATTTTGCTCTACTCTGCTTTACCATGCTCTATCCTGCTCCACCCTGCTTAGCCTGCTCTATCTTGCTACATTCTGCTTCACTCTGCTCGACGTTACTCCAGGTTGCTCCACTCTGCCGTTCCTGCTTCACCCTACTCTATCCTGCTCCACTCTTCTCCACCTTTATTGCTCTACTTTTCTCCACCTTTTTCCAACCTGTTCTATTTAATTCCCCCTGCTCCAACTTGCTTTAATTATTTTTCCACCCTGCTCCACCATGTTTCACCCTGCTTCATCTGGCTCCCCCTGGTCCCCCCTGGTCCCCCCTGCGCCACCGTCCTCCATCTTGTTGCACTTTGCTCCACCCTGCTCCACTTTCATCCATTTTGCCCTACCATGCTCCACCCTGCTCTATCTTGTAAAATATAATTATCTATATAATCCCTAACATTTGTGTTTTTATTATTCTAAATAAAGGACATCGTTTAAAGAAATCTCTGATAAAAGAAGCAACTGCTTCTGATCAGATAGATTGCACTCGGCTTTGTATGGCCAAAATACCTCAATGTAAATCTGTTAATTACGGAACGAGTTCAAAAACTGAAAGAAAATGTCAGCTGAATAATAGTACTGCGACTTGTGATAGATCAAACCTTGTTGTTGCTGAAGACTTTGACTATTGGGAGGAGGAGATGGTAAGTTTGTTAAATTTTGCCTTTGGTTTTACTTGTGTTTGTGATTTTCCTTATGCTTGTCTTTGTACTTTGTTTTTTCTTGTGCTTGTCCTTTTGCTTTTCCTTTAGTTTGTGCCTTTGCTTGTGTTTGCTTTAGCTTTGGCTTGTGTTTGCGTTTGCACTTTTGCACAGGGCTTGTTCTTGTGCTTGTGTTTCACCTCATTTGTAGATAAAAGGTTTTTATTCTTTCATATTTTTAGAACGGTGATAGTTTATATTGTCCAGCTAAACCAAGCAAACTAAAACAAAGTAAAGGTAAAGAAACACTCTTTTCTTCTTTACTGATTTACGTGTTTAACCGCTATAATTTGGGGCTGATAAACACTATAAAAGGCAAAATAATTATGAAACGTAGATATAATTAGCAGATATTTCGAAGCGCATGTTATGCGACATGAATGTACAATTTTCATGTTGTCATGGATTAGTGCCGTCACTCATTCCTCCCCCCAAGCGGCTGCTTACCCGAGCACATTCCTTTCGACGATTAGCCATTCACACCTTGGTTCCTAAAAACTGGGAACTGAAGCAGAATTAACAGAGAACCTCTGGTCTCCCTCGCAGCCGCTTTTAACTTTAAATATTTGATTATTTCACAGCTTAATTTCAAGAACATTCGTTCATATTCTGATTCAAAGCCACAATATCATCTTATTAAAGTGGCAGTACGACCAAAAATCGTTAACGATTTTTGCGGCTTAATCACTTCTTATGCTTAGAAGGTATACTAATATAAGAGTAAAAGCAACTTTAAGGTTGATTTGAGTACATAAACATCGATTAAAAGCGCGTATAATTTGGCATAAAACCACTCCGCCATTGCGTTTTTGGAGTCCGCGAAATCAGTCAGCGGTACTACTTTGTGACGTCATCTACTCAACACCGGCAAGGCATACACAGCTATTTTATAGAGGACGACACTGTAGTTTTCTTATACTTGGTAGTTAAAAATGGCTTCAACCTCCGAATCGAGTTCTAGAAACTCTGAAAGCGAAACTGAACTTTATTCTGATTTTGTTGGTATGGATGACGCAGAGGGTGCAGTGTTTAACAACGATCTTGAGCCCCTTGCGACAGAGGAAGAAGCCAACGCTCATGCGGTGGAGGTTGCTCGAGAACAACAAGAAGAACAGGAGTTATCCAGACGTTTTAACCGTGAGATTACAATACAGTCATGGTACGTGGCTATTAAACTATTTTTGTTAAGAGAATCTTGGGTTGTTTAATTCTAAAAATGGAGCAAAATATTTGTTGTTGTATCATCTATTTAGGTGTAAGTGTTCGCGTTGCTCTCTGGAAGGGGTTGTGAAATCCGAGGAATGTCGTTGTTGTTCTGAAATTGAGCCATGCCGAGAGAAAATGCAGTGCTTGGGCGAAAGTGAGCATCAACTTCGTTGTATCACCGAACATCCTGGTTTCAACGAAGTTTGCTTAAATAAATGGGTACTTGAGGTTGCTGGACTTAGTCTCAAATCAAAGAACGGAAAGCGTTATACGACCATGTTGAGACAAGGAAGAACAAACGAAGACGAGTAAGTGGTTTAGCCTTCTTGTCAGTGAGTGAGTGTGTCACGGTAGTGTCGAAATACTGTTGAGCAGATTATACAGGCTCTGTTGTGTGTTAGTTTATTTCTCACGTACAGTATATTTCTTATTAGGTTTTGTAGAGCTGTGTCATATAGACAATTTATTCGTTTGGTGTGGGGGTTCACGGGCAGATCACAACGGTTTCCTCTCCCATGCTGTGCCTACAACGCCATAAGGAAAGCATTCAGTAGTCCTGGGAATGTTGACTTTCGTGGCTACGAATCCGAGGAAGACGATTGAGAACGTCTTTGCCGTTTGAAACAATGGTGAGTATCCGACACTCATGCTTGCGTAAAATTTTACACAGAGACAGCGAAGTGGTTCGTTTATTTTTATCATATATTCATATATATATATATATATTAAGTAGGGACTGGATCTGGACAAGTGGACTTTTTGTGTCCTTTTCTTGGGTTCCCACATTTCTTACAAACCGGTGCCTTTCTTTGTCTTCCTTGAGTTGAAACCGGCCTGCTTGCAGACTGCAACTCCTCATCTGATAAAATAAATAAAACAATATATGCCTGTCTAATTAAAACCACCATTTGCCACCACGACATTGACGAAATAATAATATATTATCTGTTTACTGTACCTGTGCATGTTGGGGGACAAATTGGAGTTTGCTTTTCCAGTCTTTCTCTATATCTCTTGAGTGCATTTTCTTTGTCTTCTTTTTCTAGCATACTATGGAGAGGCTGTGGAACTTGCTGCTGTAAATCGACTTGTAAGTTTTTTAAAACATCTCTTGGTGATTCAATAAAAAACTGGTATATATCTGAAACATAGTCTAAAAGAGTTCAAGTGATGCTTTTAATAACCACAAATCATGTGATGGTGGATTATAGAAATTAAAGTAATAAAGTGTTTACTTAATATGTAGTTACCATAATTCTGCATTGTCTTTACTTGTCTAACAGTTCCTTCCCCTTCTTTGAACTTTGTATAAGTTACTTGAAGTTTTACATTTCCCTGATCATCCTTTTTGTTTTCTCTGTTGATATTGCAGTTAAAATGCAAGGCACTCAAGATTGTCCTGTAAACACGAATTATTGTGTAATAATATATTGATTACTCTTACTGTGAAAGAATTGTCTGACCTTTCAAAACATTCTTACCTACTCATCATGCCAAGATAGGAATAAGCTAACATTTTTGGTGCAAACTGGTTTATAACAGAATGGTATCCTTCCAAGGCACTTGTTTGACCAGACGACGATGATTTTTTGATTGCTTTGACAAGCCGTTTATTTCGCAGGACCTCACACAATTTTTCATACAACAAAGATCCTATAATACCAGCAGATTTTGATTTAGTACACGGAGTGGTGGTTATAATCTTTCAGGTCAGAAGGCATCCAGTTTGAATACAGATTTTTACTCTTTGGAAAATCATGCCAACTTATTGAATTATGATTAGAGTTGCAATGGCCCTTGCACCTCAGAGATTTTGGACACTGATTTTGCCACATACAGTGCTGGCTATAACACACATTGGTGAGTGAATATATATGATATAATTGTACAGTACCTTTAGTAAGCCAGACACGTGGTTCAGTAATTGGACTGTGTGCACATTTATTAAAAATCTTGTTAGGTAAGTTGCTGTGTTCATTTACTATGTGGTAAAGGAATGTTTCAAACTTGGCATATTTAACTTCTTCCATATGCTGCTCTGAAGATGTCACTGACCAATAATAGTGTCTTACACAAGCTCTTCTCCATCTGTTGATAGTTTCATAGCCTTTTTCTTTGCCTGCTTTCACCAGAGACTTTGACAAACCTATCAAACAGATTTATAGACAATATGTCATTCAGTCGTACATTTAAAGGATCATTGCATGATTTTCATTATTATTGTTTCAGGGCTACACTTACTAATACACTGTAGATATATTATGCTTACTTTTAGCTACATGCCAACAGTCAAAATAATGATCAATTGTTGCTTTCCCCAGCTGCTTACAAATCTTTGAACATTCTTCTCTCATCCATTTGGCAATACCAGTATGTCTGTCAGATATACATGATTTAATTACCATCTCTGTTGAAAGCAGGAAAGAAAGGGCTTGTTGAAAACCTAAAAATTCCATGGCTGTACTGCTTCCTGCATCATTTGCCTAAAAATAGCCCAAAAAAATTATCAAATAGAAATTCTCTATTATCACCTTGATCGTTAAATACATGTATATTTTATCTTAGACTACATGTATACAGTGTACAATATTATTAGTACCTGTAAGATTGCAATGTGAAGAATTAAGCCAGATGTGCAACAGAACATTGTGTATGTACAGTACTTTGCAGAGTGACCCATGCTGTCATGACGTCCATCTCCAGCTAAAACTACTTCTTTATTTTTTAGATTTTCCAGTAACTTTGCTTGGTATTTTTTCCAAAATCCCACAACAGATGGTATAAGAAGATGTCTTTGATGGTAGTAGAAGGTTGGTTTGTGATAAACAAGTATTCCTATATGATTGAACACCAGTAGAATCTTTTTAATGGAAGTACCAGCACAAAGGATAGCGAAGCTTAGAAGAAGGTTACCAGCTGGAAACTTACCAAGAAGATAGGGTTGACTATTCCAAACTTCCTCCTTATGGCAGATTTCACAACACGCTCTGACAGTTATCATTGTACCCGTTTGAGTTATGCTAACACTTGGATTTCGCGAAAAGCAAAAATGACAATGTTGAAACAGAAGCAGCAGTTTGGACAGGAACACAATTGCTTTTGGCTCTTGGCGCACATCCTTACCACTGCACTGGACTCTACAAGATAAATATTTATTTTATAAATATGTGTTCAATAGAATGCAAAGGAAACATCACCTTAGAAAACAACTATGGAAGTACATGTACCTTTTTTTCTGACCTTTCTCATCATTGTCATCAAGGTGTTCTTTGTATGCATTGTCTATGAACTCTGGTGACCAAGATAAATCCTCATCATCACAATCATTACCATCATCATTACTACTGCTAGCCTTACCATCATCATCATCCTCATCACTAACCTCATCATCATCCCCATCATCATCATCCCCATCATCGTCATCATCCCCATCATCATCATCCCCATCATCGTCATCATCCCCATCA
This sequence comes from Paragorgia papillata, assembly GCA_035771165.1. NCBI lineage: Eukaryota > Metazoa > Cnidaria > Anthozoa > Scleralcyonacea > Coralliidae > Paragorgia > Paragorgia papillata. The sequence goes on from JAWNZC010000269.1 coordinate 77,756, forward strand.
TCATCATCATCATCCCCATCATCGTCATCATCCCCATCATCATCATCATCCCCATCATCGTCATCATCCCCATCATCATCATCATCATCCCCATCATCATCATCATCCCCATCATCATCATGCCCACCATCATCATAACCCTCATTATCACCCTCACCACCATGATTATTTTCATCACCATCTTTACCAACATCATTATAACCATGACCATCATCTTTCTCTTTTGTTCCATTCTCCACTCCCCTCTTCTCAATCTCACTGATTCCACCACCCTCATTTTCATCTAAAGCTTTTGAAGAAATTCGTTTTACAATGTCATTTTTGGTATCTAAAATAGAATAAAATGTAAATAAGGCACTGTAATTATCTGTTACTTATTATAGATCTCTTTCATAATGGTCGTCATTTAGAAAATGTTTTACCGGCTAACTGCTTGGCCCATTTCTTTTTACTTCTGGATACCACTGCCGTCTTTCTACTTAATGTATTTTTTGTTTTAAACAATTGAACCTTTAACGATTCGTTTTCCTCCTCTAGTTCCAAACATTTTTCGCATGGTGGTATAACCTGAAATGTAACAAACTGATTGTCAAAATGTTTTTGACATTTAGCGGCAGCGTTGAAAGAATGTGCATTCTACCTGTGGAACTGCGACGCATTCTATTGCATCGATACGATCTTGTGCAGTTGCTTCATTTGGCGTGACCAACTACAGCAAAGAAACACGAAAAGGAAATATCAACCTTTTTAGAATAGACAGCTCGGTAAAGTTGTCTGAGACTGTAATCACACTTTAATACTGACTTTAGTCTTTACCTCTTGAGGTGCTATTCCAGATGAACTTTCTGCATTTTCGAGGTCGCATTGTATTGCATCTATACCGTCTTGTGCAGTTGCTTCATTTGGCGTGACTATCTACAGCAAAGAAACACGAAAAGGAAATATCAGCCTTTTTAGAATAGACAGCTCGGTAAAATTGTCTGAGACTGTAATCACACTTTAATACTGACTTTAGTCTTTACCTCTTGAAGTGCTATTCCAGATGAACTTTCTGCATTTTCGAGGTCACAAATTTTTTCTAGCGTTTTCTTTTATTTTTTATTTTTCTCGGGGAACACCACTTTGATGGCCTAAAAATTTATCAAGATACCCACAATTTCTAATATTTGATATCAATCCGTGTGAAGATCAAAATAATCCGATAAAGAAACACGAGGTATGCTTACCCTTCGTCGGCTTCTCTTCGACAGCGGACTAGGCTCTGTTTTCTGTTTCCATATTGATGGATACGCGTTGTTTTTTAGGCGACGAAGACTCGCACCTTTTCTCCCTACGTGAAGCCTTTCGAAACACTGATCAGTAAAATGCACTGAACAAATAACGAAGCGCCCCGTTGGGTTAAAATTAGCGCGATGTGTCTTGACAAATTGAACCCAAACAACTCGCTTTATATTTTCTGTGGGGCTTGAATGAAGCGAAATACCAGTATTACGATTAGCGCAGTTACTACACCCTTGAACAACGCAACGAGCTGACGGCATAATTTTGTTTTGTCTTTTAAAATGCAAAATAGGGCCGGGAAGACGCGTTTTCTCCTATAGATTTATAGTAAATCTTCATGAGTGTGTTGAGTAGATGACGTCACAACGAGAATCCGCTATCGATAAATTGCAGGCTCCAAAAATTCAATGGCGAACCTCGAAACCGTGAAAATGTTCGTCAAAGATGTCTTATTTCTGCTAGAATACGTTTTCGGAATTCGTTTTTATTTGCACGGTAAGTTATATTAGGACCATAAGAACTATTTTAGCCAAAAAAAACGCAAAGTGAAAATTTGATCGTACTGCCACTTTAACAAATAAATTCCAAACGCAGCCAGGTGAAGAATCAGACTTAGTTTAACGCTATTCTAGTTTAAACGTTTTTTTAAATATTTAACAATTATTCACCGAAGTGGAGGTGAATATCCACACTATTCACCGACACTGAGGTGAATAATTGTTTTAGCATATACCTCATAAATGAAATAACAAGTTTAACATTCTTATATTTTTCGGTATTTTATACAAGACACGGCCGCTAGCAACTTGGGCACTTGGCTAGCACTTGGCGTACTCGATATTTGTCGACAAAACAGTTTTTGCAAATTTTGAATATATTAATGGCTAGAAAATTGTAAAGAAACATACCTGTGGACACTCTTCTACTTAATTTTGTTGACTTTTCTCGTTATTCTACAACATCAGCCTTGTTTATCAACAAAATCTCCTGCTTCGGTAAACAAAGCAAAACTGTCCGCCATTTTGTTTTCCCGGCAGGTGAATAGTGCAGGATATCCCGAGCTAGAGGAACCAATCAGATTGCTTGAAAAGCACTATTCACCTGCGAGGTATATGCTAATACTTAATATTCTATTGATTTGTGTTTATTTTTAGACGTTGACGAATGTAGCTCCAAACCCTGCCATCAACATGCTACTTGTAGAGATACCGTTAGTTCTTATACTTGCACATGTAATCGTGGATTTACTGGCGATGGAACCAATTGCACAGGTAAGTTCTTGTAGCTGAACATAGATATTTGTCTTTGCATAGGCGGAGTTATTTCCAGCAGTTTGAGGATACTCAATTATCCTTACTTTTGGTGAGAACAATCCTATTTTTCGACACCGGATCTTTAGGCACGATGGCAGTGCAGGCTCAACATTCGCCCAACGTTTGCCCTATGCAGTTGATTTTGAACTTTGCTTGTCGAATTTTCCCAACTAACACAAGGTCTGATATTATTTAGTCTGAATTCGCGTGGAAGGCTTATTTGTACTCACGTTTCTCATCTGAAACATGCATCATCGTTTCCATTATCTACTTTAGTCTTTCAAATAATTACAATTGAAAAGTTTCTTTAGATATTCGTATATATCTGATTCGAAAAAGAAAGAAAAATCAACGGATTCTCTTCATAATCTGTTCAATTTTACGCTACTCTACTCTACTCTACCCTACCCTACCCTACCCTACTCTATTCCATTTTTTTCCATTCCCTTCCATCCTATTCTATCCCAACCCATTCCACTCTAGTCTAGTCTAGTCTAGCCTAGTGACTCTAGTCTAGCCTAGTCTAGTGACTCTAGTCTAGTCTGGTGGTCTACTCTACCCTAGCTTACCTTAACCTATTCTCTCTTATCCTACTCTTTTCTACACTACCCTAATATTGTCGCTATAAATTCTCTTATATAGTCGATCTTAAATTTTATTCATACGGTATAACGAGTTTTATTTTAGATTTTATTTCATGTTCTAATGATTTGTTTTTAATTTTAGACATTGACGAATGCAGCCTCGATCCCTGTCACCAAACTGCAACTTGCAACAATACCGCTGGTTCTTATACTTGCACATGTAATCGCGGTTTTATTGGAAATGGAACAAACTGCACAGGTAATATGTTTTGGTAGTTGAACATAGATGTTTAGCCTTAGTATATAGGCGGAGTTATTTCCAGCAGTTTGAAATTCCAGAAAATTAGAATTGTTAGGATATCACGCCCACCCAGAGAGGGTGTGCAAACTGCGACACCAGCAAGAGCCCCCCTCACTTTAACTCACCTGATTTGAAATTCAATAAAGTTTTTGATTTTGGTAAAGAAAAATCTACCTTTCGACCGCACCGGATGTTTCGGTACGATGACTGTAGACCAGACATTCGCACAACGCATGCGCAATACAGTTTATTTTAAACTTTGCTTGTTGGACTTTTTTCAACAACGAACGCAAGGTCCGATATGATTTTATTTATTATGTACATATATACTTAAATTTATAAAATACAATAAAATTAATGTGCTGCTTAGGTAGCGTTGAATTGGGAAAAAAATATCGAAATAGTAAAGGTTCTATAAATCGAATTGAACTGTACGTTTCTTTGATAAAGGGCCTAGCTTGAAACGCTATCGAACTGCATGCAATATTAATTAATCTAAATTGCACATCATGTTTTAGGCTGCAGTGTTTAAAAATTATTGGTGCCAACCAGCTAGGCATCTACAAATTATTTGGTCCCACCAGTCACAAATTGTTCGGGGCCACAAGGTACAGACCCTGAGGGCCCACCAGGAAATCTCCCGGTGTCGCTGTGGGCCACGCCGCTCTTGTGCTTAGTTGACGCGTTCAGTCAAGTGATCATCATCTGTAATCTATAATTACAGTACATACACGGAAAAATGTATTGTTTTTGTTAAATACACATTCTAATTCTAATTATAAGACATGGGGTCAGAGCTTATATAGCAATAATGCCGCGAGTGTGCCTATGATCGAGAGAGCTTCTAGTTATCGGAAGCGAAAAAATGTTTGGAGACACATACCACAGACACATTACGTTTTCCCTGTATATTTGCTCTAGATGTGTCTTTACAATACAGCAACATATGCACGTTTAAGTTGGATTTGCACTGTTATATATTTGTGACATTCTAAAATTAATCTTTACACATAGTACCAAAAAGTTGTGCTGAATTGTACAAAAGTGGAGTAAAAGAAAATGACGTATACACAATTGATCCAGATGAACAAGGAGCTTTTGATGTAAGGTGTGACATGACAACTGATCAAGGAGGTTGGACTGTTTTTCAAAGACGAATGGACGGAAGCGTGGATTTTTATCTAAATTGGACTGATTACAAAAATGGATTTGGTAATCTCAGTGGAGAGTTCTGGCTTGGACTGGACAAGATAAATCGTTTGTCAAAGAGTGGTCAAGATGTTTTGAGAGTTGATCTGGAAGATTTTGAAAACGGAGCACGTTACGCTAAGTACAACACATTTGCCATGGCAGATGAAACGGATCTATATAAGTTGACAGTAGGAGGTTATTCAGGTGAGAAACGTTATATTTGAGAAAGTTATTAACAAGGTACCAAGATATTTGTTTGTAATTGCGTATTAGAAAATTGAGACGTGTCGTACGCTTGGTCAAATTTGTGCAAGACAAGTCGACACAATTGCAGTATTGCAGAATAATTGCTTTCTACTGTGTGCGACGATTGTAGAAACTTGTCTCGCAAAGATTTTGGTTATTGTACAAAATGGTAAAGGTCTTGTTATAGCACGTTCACACGATCTGATTAATCGGATCCGATTATTGTGCTGATGTATGTATGTGATTGACTAGAATGATTTACAAGAGTTGCAATATAGTAAGGTTGGGCATACTACCGAAATATGGGACGTAGATTATGTGATTCGAGCGAACGTCCTTCGTCAGAGAGAAACGTCACACTACTTTGACTTACAAGAGTGTCGAGTAGTTTGCTGGCGAACGCTACAGTTTTTACTTTGATATGTAAATCACATACATTAAAAGGAGATTCAGATCTGATTATTTTAAAACTCATTAATAATTTATGAGAAAAATTTAAAAGAAATAAATATTATTTAATCAGCATTTAGAAATCGGAAGAAGATTACGGTTTACACTATAACGTTTTCGGCACGGCACAGCTGAAACCTCGGTACGGGTACCGCTTTTTTTTGGGCACGGCACTCCTATTTTTTCAGTGTAAACGATGCAGGCCTGTTTTAACATCGGCACCCGTGCCCATCATTTTTGCAGTGCCGAGCACTACCGAAAAGGTCGGTCTCGGCACCCCAAATTGCAGTGCCGTGCCATTTTTAGTACAAATGTAAACGCTCGGCAGTGCCGTGCCAGAAAAGAAATCAAACTGCGTATGCCCGAATTTACTAGTTCCAGGAATCGTCGGAGTATAAAACATTGATATAGAATTGATCAGCCAGAAAAAAACAGGCATCTGTTCGAGGATGCATCCACAATGATCGTTCTCTTGGTACGTTCATAACAAGTAGAAAAAAGGCAATTAACAGCATTTTCTTTTTCCTGTACCAGGCTTCAATTGCTCGGACATTCCTTCGGGGACTCGCTTTACATTGTTCCAATCTCTTTGTAATTGTAAGTCTTCTATTTCTGCTCTTATAATAAATCTACAGAATAGTCTTTGCTGTGTCAACAGACGCCATGTTGGATTGAAAACTGGGCATTGGTCGCAATTTTTAAAACGGCACGGCAAATTGATAAGTGTAAACGTGCCGTGCCGTGCCGAAAACAAGAGGTACCCGTGCCGTAATTTGGCAGTGCCGTACCGACAACATTATAGTGTAAACGGGGCTTCAGATCTGATTATTCTCAAACTCATTAATAATTTATGAGAAAAATTTAAAAGAAATAAATATTACTTAATCAGCATTTAGAAATCGGAAGAAGATTACGGTTAAATTTAGCAAATATTTTGGTCGATTTTGTCTTTGCTTGAGAAGCTATATTCAACACTCGCCAGTGTTTGTCCTCCGATGTCTAAATACAGTCAAGCTGGTTAAAACAACTCGGATTTGCCTCGTATGTTCAACCGGCTTGACTGTATTAAGAAACTGGAGGAAGAACACTGACGAGTGTTGGATATACTAGATCGGATTATATGAACGTGTCTTTACACGGACATGGTGCATTTCTTTCTCCTTACAAGGTGATGCTGGTGACTCACTTGCTTGGCACAATGGAATGAAGTTTAGCACTAAAGAAAAAGAGAATGACAATGACAGTGCTCGAAACTGTGCTGTGCATTTCAAAGGTGCCTGGTGGTACAACGGCTGTCTTGAGTCCAACTTAAATGGTTTGTATCTTCGTGGTACTAACACCAAAGATGCTCAAGGCCTTGTCTGGAAATACTGGAAAGGATTCAAATATTCTTTAAAGAAGACTGAAATGAAAATCAGGCCACGCAACTTTTAGAATATCTTAGTTCACACAAAACAGCGTCATTGTTAGAGAAAAGCTAATTTAATAACCATAATTACTTTTGTTATATATCAGGTGTCAAAATCCATTGTTCTAGGGTTCTGATTTTCTGAATGGGTGAGCAGTCTTCGTGACAGTCAAAAAATTTGACCGTTATATTTTACGCGTAACCCACGACAGCGGGCAACATTACATTTCAAAAGTTGATTAGAACTAATCCTGCATTAATCTGTTGTTTTCCGTATTTTCTGACTGGCTGTTTCACTTCACAGACAATAAAAGCTTTATTAATTCCTACCAAGGTGTGGAAAAAAAAACCTCCGTCTTATTTGTATGAACAACTCTGTCTTATTTGAAATAGCACCAAAAATGACAGAGTAACATATTTTGTATTTTTTTTATTCTTAGCTTTGCTTGGTTGTTTGATAAGCAAATTACACATCTTGACGTCACAAATTAACATCTTAGCGTATATAATGAGCCATTGGAGAATATTATATATCTTTGCTATTATCAAACATAATAGCGCTCCGTCGTGGTGACGTCACTATTTAAGTTTGCCGCTATTACCCACAATTCTTGCAGTCCGAACAATAGATAATGGCTCATTTGCAATCATTTGGAAGTCAATTTTGGTTTGTTTGTCCGCATTATGGGCTATAAATAGCAGCTCGACGGTACGCTATTACTTGAAAATCTACATGTTTGGTGTTGTGAGAGAAACACACCCACGCGCTTCCGTCGAATTAATTTAGTTTAATAATAGCAAAGATATATAACCTTCCATGCAACCTCGTCCCCAGCGCCATTTGTGGGGGCTGGGCCAAGATGGCGGGCAAAAGCAAAATGGCGGGAACAAATGGCCCTGGCACAGACTGAACTATCACCACATCTGAGTGGTCGAGATCACATTGGATGCTTTAGGTATTCTGCTTGGTGGAAGCAAGGCAGGCGCTCAGGCTAACTCTCGGGCATTAGTTTAAAGGGCTCAAATTATAAATAGGTGATGGCGGCAAATTTAAAAACAACTTCAAAATCAATGAAAATGAGAGAAAAGCTGGCGAAACACCCGAAAAAAACGTCGGAAGAATATGCAATGATGGGTTGTGTCGTCTCTGTGCCCTGCCATACAACGCAGTTCATGGGGCAACCAAATTGTTTCCTTAACCTGGAGAAACGAATTGGAAAGACTTGGTGAACAATATCAAAGAGTATTTTAGTATTGAGGTGTCAAAAGAAGATAATTTCGCTGTAGTTAGAATTATCCAAAGCATATCGAACGCAGTATAAGAATACATCTAACATGAGCGACATCTTGAATCTTGCAAGCCAATCGAAAGCCTGACTAGGCGCAATAAACTTTGTGAAAATTGGGTATGAGTAAAAAATGAGGCATTATATGGCGCATTTATGGCAGCCTGTGCCAGGCCCATTTGTTGCGGCAATTTTGTTTCTGGCCTCGTGTTACGCACGTGTCACATCTAGATGTCTAATTTGCATATCAAACAACCAGAAATAGCTCAACAACGAAGCAAGGAAACGAAAAACTGCAAAAGATGTTACTTTGACATTTTAAGTGTTCTTGTAAATAAGACAGACTTAATTTTCACAATCAGTAGAGGTTTCACTGTATTCTAAAAGTAGCGAGGCTGAATTTTCATCTGTGCGTGGAAGACTGGAGGTATACAAACGTCGGTCTACATGTCTTCTATTGATCTGGTCAATGATCAGAAGATAACACTTCAGTTGTGAGTTATATATATATATATATATACTATAAGTGGGCTTACATCAAATGTTGATGGTCGCTACTGTCAGTTTCACGCTGAGCGATCTTCAGGCGGCTCAAGATCGCCCGGCGTGAAACTGACAGTAGCGACCATCAACATTTGAGGTAAGCCCACTTATAGCATATTCGCTCTATCTTTACGGTATTGAGCACTTTTCGACATTTCGCGAACAACACTTTGTTTGTTTGAATATATATATATATATATATATAGATAGATAGATAGATAGATATATATAGCTCACTGGGTTAGGCACGTTTCGAGTTAGGATTAGGGTTAGTGTTCGGGACAGTGTTAGGATTAGCACAACTACGAACCACCATACATATCTTATAAATAGTGCTTATAATTGTTGTTGTAGTAAGTCTTGGGATTATAACTATGTTTACGTTTAAAAATGTAGAAAAGCGTTTAGTTCAGTAGTTCTTGTGTGAACAATAAACCAAATGAGCTGAAGTTGTACATTTCATTATATAACTCTTGCATTGCCTAGTTCGTTCGTGCGAAATCAATAGCATTCGACGTTCTTGACGCAATCATTTTGACACGAATTTTTTGACGCGACATATTTATCGCGGTATTTTTAACCCGACATTTTTTACGCTAAACAGGGCACCGCTTTTTAGCAGTTTGTTTGGTTCTGACACATTGCCGCTAGCGATTTTCCCTTTCACGCGCATCGCAAGTTCACCACTTTTCGCGAAACAGTTTTGAAGCTGAAAATGTTGTTGAATGCGTGACGGCATGCGGAAGATCTGGAGCCCGGTGAGGGTGCTAAGCTCGACACGCGTGCAGTAATGAGTAATGATTTATTTAACGTCGCAAGCACAGGATGTGATCGCCCAACCATCCGAGCCAGGGGCTCATGTTAAAAGTGCACGACATAAGCTACGAACTAACGTATCATTTTACACGCGTGGACAAACGTGATATCATATTCGGATCCTGCGTGCTTTGATACGTATATAAAGCGAAAAATGCAATTTGCCTTGAGTTGACCTTTAACACCACACGTAACTTAAAAACTTACTGTTCATTATCCAACGCTTTCACCCTCTGATTTAGTGGCTTATAATTTGGGGGGAATGCCTCCGAACGCAAACACTTTTCTGATTGGTCGATATAACATTGGATATAAACATCTGATTGGTCGATATAACATTGGATGTTTTAGGTATTCTGATTGGTGGAAGCAAGGCAGGCGCTCAGGCTAACTCTCGGGCATTAGTTAAAAGGGCTCAAATTATAAATAAGTGATGGCGGCAAATTTAAAAACAACTTCAAAATCAAGGAAAATGAGAGAAAAGCTGGCGAAACACCCGAAAAAAACAAACGTCGAAAGAATATGTAATGATGGGTTGTGTCATCTCTGTGCCCTGCCATACAACGAAGTCCATGAGGCAACCAAATTGTTTTCTAAATCTAGAGAAACGAATTGGAAAGATATGGTGAACAAAGTCAAAGTATTTTAGTATTGAGGTGTCAAAAGAAGATAATTTCGCTGTAGTTAGAATTATCCAAAGCATATCGAATGCAGTATAAGAATACATTTAACATGAGCGACATCTTGAATCTTGCAGGTCAATCGAAACCCTGACTAGGCGCAATAAACGTTGTGAAAATTGGGTCCGAGTAAAAAATGAGGCATTATATGGCGCATTTATGGCAGCCTGTGCCAGGCCCATATGTTCCGGCCATTTTGTTTTTGGCCTCGTGTTACGCACGTGTGACCTCTAGATGTCTAATTTGCATATCAAACAACCAGAAATGTCTCAACAATGAAGCAAGGAAACGAAAAACTGCAAAAGATGTTACTTTGACACATTAAGAGTTCTTGTAAATAAGACAGACTTAATTTTCACAATCAGTAGAGGTTTCACTGTATTCTAAAAGTAGCGAGGCTGAATTTTCATCCCTGCGTGGAAGACTGGAGGTGTACAAACGTCGGTCTACATCTCTTCTATTGGTTTGCCTGGTCAATGATCAGAAGATAAGAGATGAGTTGTGAGTTATATATATATATATATATATATATATATATATATAGCTCACTGGGTTAGGCACGTTTGGAGTTAGGATTAGGGTTAGTGTTCGGGTTTGGGACAGTGTTAGGATTAGTACAACTACGAACCACCATACATATATCTTATAAATAGCGCTTATAATTGTTGTTGTAGTAAGTCTTGGGGTTATAATGTTTAGATTTAAAACTTTGAACTATCTTATAAATAGCGCTTGTAATTGTTGTTGTAGTAAGTCTTTGGATTATAATGTTTAGATTTAAAACTTTGAACTATCTTATAAATAGCGCTTATAATTGTTGTTGTAGTAAGTCTTGGGATTATAATGTTTATTTAAAACTTTGAGCTATGTTATAAATAGCGCTTATAATTGTTGTATAACAACAAATGTTGTTATAATCGCTTACAATTGGGATTATACCTATGTTTACGTTTAACAATGTAGAAAAGCGTTTAGTTCAGTACTTCCTGTGTGAACAATAAAACAAATGAGCTGAAGTTGTAGATTTCATTACATCGTTCGTGAGGAGTCAATAGCATTCGGCGTTCTTGACGCAATAATTTTGACACGACATTTTTGACGTGACATATTTATTGCGGTATTTTTAACCCGACATTTTTTACGCTAAACAGGGCACCGCTTTTAGCACTTTGTTTTGTTGTGACACATTGCCGCTAGCGGTTTTCGCTTTCACGCGCATCGCAAGTTCACCACTTTTTGCGAAACAGTTTTGAAGCTGAAAATGTTGTTGAATGCGTGACGGCATGCCGAAGATCTGGAGCCCGGCGAGGGTGCTAATCTCGATACGCGTGCAGTAATGAGTAATGATTTATTTAACGTCGCAAGCACAGGATGTGATCGCCCAACCATCCGAGCCAGGGGCTCATGTTAAAAGTGCACGACATAAGCTACGACCAAACGTATCATTTTACACGCGTGGACAAACGTGATATCATATTCGGATCCTACGTGCTTTGATACGTATATAAAGCGAAAAATGTAATTTGCCTTGAGTTGACCTTTAACACCACACGTAACTTAAAAACTTGCTGTTCATTACCCAACGCTTTGACCCTCTGATTTAGTGGCTTATAATTTAGTGTCTGCTTATAATTTGGGGGGAATGCCCCCGAACGCAAACACTTTTCCCGAAAAAAGGGGAAGTTACTTAAAATTATTTTTTGTAAAAGTATTTCCTGGTTTAATTTAATCAACATTACCTGTCATGGCTGATAATTCTAGGGTATGAATATTATTACCAGTCTTTCCATTCACGTGGTTTCTGTTGATTGAGTCCATAGTACTGACGCGTGTTTTGTAGGCTCGGTTAGTAGCCTTTCGTAACACAGGAGCTTTATCTGAAAGAACAAAACTACGTTGCTTATATGTGGGATACAAGAGGGCACTGAGAGACTGCATATACCTCCGCCAGTGGGTTAACAAACAGACAGACAGACAGGTAGGCAGACAGGCAGGCAGACACACACACACACACACACACACATGTATATATATATATATATATATATATATATATATATATATATATATATATATATATATATATATATATATATATATATATATACATATATATATACATAAGTGAGTTATGGTTCACGAAATGTTAGAGAGTGCTCAATACCATATAGATAGAGCAAAATACAAAGTATAAAGTATAGTTTTACCTTAAAGTCTTCGCTACCAGAGGTTTCACCCTAAACGGGATCATCAGGCGACTCAGAGTCGCCTGATGATCCCGTTTAGGGTGAAACCTCTGGTAGCGAAGACTTTAAGGTAAAACTATACTTTATACTTTGTATATATATACATATATATATTGGCAGGAAAATCTCCAATCTATTATAAAGGATTGTAAAAGACGCCACGCCGAGAAACAGTGAAGAATTCAAAATTTTAACTCCCTATTCTGACTGGCATTTTACTCGGCAAAGACAGAATTCACCAACGGGGCTCAGAAATATTTTTTGAGTATTTGAATTTGACGATCGTCTACCAAACGCCTGTTACATTACACCAAGCTCACAAACGTACCACCACTGATAGATCAGTGCTTACCACACGCACTACATGGATACGTACAACTTATCATATCATTTTAAATACATCTCATACGCAACTGCCACTTACAGTAGGAGCACATATGAGTGAACTTAAAACCTTAGCTCTCCATCTGAGCCTCAACTGCTCAATGGTTAGAGCATCTCACTGGTGATCAGAAGGTTGTGGGTTGTACGCATATTCGATCTATACGTTCAAATCATCTGAGTCTCAGTAGGTCAATGGTTATAGCATCTCACTGGTCATCAGAAGGTTGTGGGTTGAAATCATCTGAGTCCCAGTAGCTCAATGGTTAGAACATCTCACTGGTGATCAGAAGGTTGTGGGTTGTACACATATTCAATCTACGTTCAAATCATCTGAGTCTCAGTAGCTCAATGATTAGAGCATCTCACTGGTGATCAGAAGGTTGTGGGTTGTACACATATTCAACCTACGTTCAAATCATCTGAGTCTCAGTAGCTCAATGATTAGAGCATCTCACTGGTGATCAGAAGGTTGTGGGTTGTACACATATTCAATCTACGTTCAAATCATCTGAGACTCAGTAGCTCAATGATTAGAGCATCTCACTGGTGATCAGAGGGTTGTGGGTTGTACACATATTCAACCTACGTTCAAATCATCTGAGTTTCAGTAGCTCAATGATTAGAGCATCTCACTGGTGATCAGAAGGTTGTGGGTTGTACACATATTCAATCTATGTTCAAATCATCTGAGACTCAGTAGCTCAATGATTAGAGCATCTCGCTGGTGATCAGAAGGTTGTGGGTTGTGCACATATTCAATCTACGTTCAAATCATCTGAGTTTCAGTAGCTCTATGATTAGAGCATCTCGCTGGTGATCAGAAGGTTGTGGGTTGTACACATATTGAACCTACGTTCAAATCATCTGAGTCTCAGTAGCTCAATGATTATAGCATCTCACTGGTCATCAGAAGGTTGTGGGTTGTGCACATATTCAACCTACGTTCAAATCATCTCAGTCTCAGTAGCTCAATGGTTAGAGCATCTCACTGGTCATCAGAAGGTTGTGGGTTGTGCACATATTCAATCTACGCTCAAATCATCTGAGTTTCAGTAGCTCTATTATTAGAGCTCAATCATTCGAAGGTTTCAGATTCGATCCCTGTCTGGAGCTCGAAGTATTTTCTGAGTATTGAGCTTGATGAACGTCTACCAAACGTCTATTACATTACACCAAGCTCGCAAACGCACCACATGCACTACATGTATATACGTACAAGTTATCATATTAGGTATTCTACTTTGGCTAACGCAAAACAATTTGAATTTGGCAAACAGAAAACTATTTTACTCAGCACAGAGAAACCTATCGACATGAAAGGGTTAAGTCGCGAACAAACTGAAGAACTTATTTATTTTACAAATAGTCGGAAATAAAAGTAGCGTGCCATTCATCCTCACTGACTCAACGAACGTTTTTCATTTATTTAACACTTCTGAAGACGCTGTTTACGTTTAGCAAGGGCGGACATAAAAACAGAGTTTTCACTTTATTTTGTTTTCACTTTATCTATATTTTTTCTTTTATTTAACACTTCTGAAGACGCTGTTTTTGTTTAGCAAGGGCGGACATAAAAACAGAGCTTTCACTTTATTTTGTTTTCACTTTATCTATATTTTTTCTTTTATTTAACACTTCTGAAGACGTTGTTTTTGTTTAGCAAGGGCGGACATAAAAACAGAGTTTTCACTTTATTTTGTTTTCACTTTATCTATATTTTTTCTTTTATTTAACACTTCTGAAGATGCTGTTTTTGTTTAGCAAGAGCGGCATAGACAGTGTTTTCACTTAATTAATTTATGTATTTTTTACTCTCGCTCATCCTTTTCACACACCCTCCTTTTTTGCTCATCGCCGGAATAGCAAATGTTTTTCGCATCTTATTATTGATTTGTTATTGTCATTTTGCTTTGATTGGCTAATATTTTCGCTAATATTTGTTATTGTTATTTTTATCTTTTTGGCTTATTTTTAGTCACATGATTTTCTTTCTTGTATAAGCTTGTTGTTTGTTTACACTCCTGACGTTTCTCTCTGACGAAGGACCTTCGCTCAAAACGTTAGACTCCTATGTTCTCTGTCTCGGCAGTATATCTAACCTTACTATACTTCGATTGTTAATTATGTTACTATGGCTAATGCCAGACAATTTTACTCCTCACAAGGCATTAGAGTGCAGCGAGCGGAAGGGGTTAAATGCGCTTTCTTAAGCCAATACAAAACGTTTAGCCGATAAGTCCACATAAAAGTATTAGTTTAAGTTGCAGAAGAGCTTAGTTTTGCTAAAAATATTTTTAAAAAAATACTAATCTCGTACTATAGTTGGATAATATTAGCCAAACGAAACAAATTAGAAAAAGTCACGGAGTGATATCTTGACAAAATAAAATGAAATCCATTTGAATAAATGACCACCTGTATTAATTTTTCAGTCTAAATTTAATTAAGTTCTCCTGTTTGTCAAGTATATGCACTCTCATCTACCCTTATAGCAATCACTATCAACAATGTAGTCAATCCATTAACAAATGTTCATCAAGTTATATTTATTTAAATCTATATCCAAATGGCACATTATTGCCTGTTATTATATGGCTGGGCTTGTTTTCGGGTCATTACGCCAAACGGCGCACGCTGATTGCTTGCTGAGAGGTCCGGAAAAAGCCGTAATGCCCTCTCGGCACTGTGAGAGGGCATTACGTCCTTTTCAATGACCTGCAAGTTTTGGCGGGAAAATTACTGAGTTGATTTGAATGAAAATAAAAGTGAATTAGATATATTCGTTGGAAAATTTTGAACAATAATACGTCCTGAAACATCAGTGTTTCTTTTTATAAAAACTTCTTATTTAAAAGCGCGAAAAATAAAAGCCTAACAGGTGTAAACATGAAGGCAACCGAAACGAACAAGCTCAAAAGAAAGAACTAAGGTGAACAGCGACATCTGATCAAGACAAACGTAGAACTAAAAACAGATAAGAAAACAAACCAAAAGCCATATAATAAAAGGCT
This sequence comes from Paragorgia papillata, assembly GCA_035771165.1. Lineage (NCBI taxonomy): Eukaryota > Metazoa > Cnidaria > Anthozoa > Scleralcyonacea > Coralliidae > Paragorgia > Paragorgia papillata. The sequence goes on from JAWNZC010000269.1 coordinate 93,496, forward strand.
TATTAACCTCGTTTTCTCGGTCTGTACGGGAAAGTATTTGCCCTCGGTTTCTCTCGCACAAACCTCGCTCCTTCGACGCTTGGTCTGTACGAAAACCTCGGGCAAATACTTTCCCGTACAGACCTCGAACTCGGTTAATAAGCCTTTATTAATGTTGAAATGGATTCAACATGGATGTTTTGTTTCAGATTTGTGTTGTATAAAAGGCACCGAAATTTCAGCTGTTTTTCATTTTGTTTACACTTCATGCATTTAGACAGTCTTCCGTCCTTTTCGCGCAGAAGATATTGAAAATGAAACAATCTTCTTTTTTCTTTTTTTTCATCTTAAACTGTGGGGCTATTTTACTCCTGCATCTAACTCTATATACGTACAGTACGTTCAACTTATCTTAGTTACGGTAGCTCAATGGTTATAAAGCATCTCATTGGCGATCAAAAGATTGTCGGTTATACATTAGCACATACAATGTATTCAATCTATTTCAAATTATCTGATGCCCAGTAGCCCAATCGTTATAGAGCGTCTCATTGGCGATCAGAATATCGTAGGTTCGAGTCCTGCGAGTCCCACTCAATAACGTTGGAATTAGTCTTCAAGAGAATAATGCTTATTATGTCAACACTATATACTCATATTGCACCTGTATTTTTGTTGGCTTTTTGTTGAAAAAGACATTGAGGAATATAAAATGTATAAGCAACATCTACTGATTTAACCATAAAACTCTAAACAAAACTTGTAAACACGATTCCAAGATGTTAATGTTGAAATAGATTAATATATATGACGTTTTGTTTTTAGTTAATGTTGTATAAAACATCGAAATTCCAGCTGCTTTTCATTTTGTTTACTCATCATGCCTTGGACAGTCTTGCCATCTCGTTAAATATTCGTACTAAAATGTTAGTTATATGGGAAAATAAGTATGTATGGACCAACACTAATACTTCCCTCGCTCTCATTTTTTTACTGACAAATCGCCTTTTTCAATTTTGTTTCAATTTCTACATTATAATGTTCTAATGTTGCATATGTTTCATACATATAAGCTCAGATAAATATTACTGGATGAAGATTGCTTAATGGTTTGACAAAACTGTTGATAGTGCGTGGTAAGGGTATAGATGAGAGCATGTATACTTCAGTGCCAAACAGCAGAACTCAATTAAATTTAGACCGCAATATCTATAAATACAGATGTTCATTCATACATGCAAATGGATTTTATTTATTTATTTTTGTCAAAACATCACTCAGTGACTTTACCTTATTCGTTTAGTTATAGCCTAATATTTTCTAACTATAGTATAAGATTAGTATATTCTTAAAAATACTTTTAAATAAAGTAAACTATTCTACAACTTAAATTATTATTTTCATGTGGACATATCGACTAAAGGTATTGACTTAATTAAGACAGCTTTAACAAACACATTGACAATCGCAGTTATTGGCGACACCCATTTAACCTATATTTGCTGCGTCATTTGCGCTTGTAAGAGACTCGTGTTTGAGGAGGCACAATTACTTAATCGACGTTTTGCATAGACGCCAAGATATTGTTAAAAGAGCTAAATTTTGATAACTGTTGGAAGTTCGATTTCTGGAACTTATCTAAACTGTTGAGAAAGGAGAATTGAAAAGAAAGCAAGCAAAAAGAAACATTACAGGTAAAATTCTATTTAACAATTCCCCCACGTATGGATGGTTAATTTCTTGATTGCTGTAGAACCCGGCTAAATAATGTACTAAACTTCAACACAGTTTAATATAATCATTTTAACCCAAGATAGAGCAGCGTACAATTTCGAATTTCTCTCCAGCCAACAGAAGTTTGGGTTCTTTTCTAATATTAACATCGTTCTTATAGTCTCTTTTCTGAAATTGATATAAGGTTTGCTCAGCTGAAAGTTCATTTGAGAAAATTAGCAAAAGCCTACACTGTAAATTTAAAAGAGTCGTTTCGACTCCTTTAAAGGAGTCGTTTTTGTGACCCCGGGACGACACCTTCAGAAGAGTCATTTTGACTCTTTTTGGACCTACTCCTTTGAAGGATCATTTTGACCCTTTACAAGGATCTATTTTGACTCTTTAAAGGGTCGTTTGAAACGACTCTTCGAAGAGTTAAAAATAAAATCTACTCTTCAGAAGAGTTGTTTTGACCCATATGTTAGGTCATTTCTACTCGTATTTTGGGTCATTTCTGCTCCTATTTTGGGTCATTTCGGCTCCTATTTTGGGTCATTTCGGCTCCGATTATGGGTCATTTCTGCTCCGATTATGGGTCATTTCTACTCCTATTTTGGGTCATTTCTACTCCTATTTTGGGTCATTTCTGCTCCTATTTTGGGTGATTTCGGCTCCTATTATGGGTCATTTCTGCTCCGATTATGGGTCATTTCAACGTATACGTTGAAGTTTCGTAGTCATATATCGCCGATTTCTCTGGAACTCTGCAGTACTTCTCGGTCTCTGTAATTTTCGAATTGGCTAAATATGATATTCGAAAACAAACTGAACGACCAAATATCTCCCACTGTATAACAGCGTGCATTATTTACACCTTTTGAACATTCAACGACATTTGCGAATGTTCGAATTTGTGTACGACACTCAAGTTTTCAAGGTAGCCATTGCGTAGACAGTCTTTAACAAAATTGAAGTTTTTTTTGACTGATTTGAAAATGTTTACCAAAAATTGACCGACTGTGGCCGATCGATGTTTTATTAAATGACTGTTGTCGCATCGGCGACTGTTGTACTTGTTGTAGAAGTTGAACGTGAAAATTTTACATATTGAAATATATAGAACAAAATTAAGATATTTTAATACAGCGTAATGTGAACTTTAAAATAATATATAGCGCTTGTTGGCCTATCTTTTATACTCACCAAATGAGAGCGAAGTTTTCATAATGACATCACAGGCTTTTTTAAGTGATTTGACCAGTTTTTTGTAACCAATTTAATGGCCTTTTTGCATGGCAAAGAATGTGGCGGAAATTCGCCGAATGTCGGCCATCAATGTTCCATCATAACTGTTCAGTGTCGCATAGAACATAAAAGAACCAATCCCAATTGAACATATACATGTACATGTACCAACTGTTTTATATAAAATAATATGGTGTACAGAACATTGAAGTAACCAAATAAAGTCAAAATGTTGTGTTTATTTTTGGGGTGACTGAGTGTATCTACAGTATCACAAACAGTGTATAACATATAATGACAAAATAATTTAGGAGAAGCTAGAGGGCTGTATTCAGGTGATTCAAAATATGGTTTAGGCATGAGTAATAACAACCTAATGTACATATACATGTATTTCTGCATCATAAAGTCATTAAAACTATCCCAGTAGGCCCATTGGAATTTTACACTGGCCAATGCCAAAATGCTTTGCTGCCAAGAAAAAAAATGTCAAAAGAAGCAAACTTGTAAACCATTGTTCAACAGCAGAGTAGGGTGATTTAGCACTGACTGCGGTGACCGATCCAAAATAATTTTCTTCAACATGAGTAAATAATAGTATAGTCAGGAGGCAAAATCAGCTCAAAATTATCTTAGCAAAGCAAAGTAATTGTAGCCAGGAGGCAAAATCAGCTCAAGATAATCTTGGTAAAGCACAATAATGGTAGTCAGGAGGCAAAATCAATTCAAAATCATCTTGGCAAAGCAGAATATTGCTAGCCAGGAGGTAAAATCATCTTATAAAAGCAGTATAATAGTAGTCAGGAGGCAAAATCAATTCAAAATTATCTTGGCAAAACAGAATAATAGTAGACATGAGGCAAAATCAATTCAAAATCATCTTGGCAAATTAAAGCAGATCGAATATTGCTAGCCAGGAGGTAAAATCATCTTATAAAAGCAGTATAATAGTAGTCAGGAGGCAAAATCAATTCAAAATTATCTTGGCAAAGCAGAATAATAGTAGACATGAGGCAAAATCAATTCAAAATCATCTTTGTAGAGCAGAATAATAGTAGTCAGGAGGCAAGATCAGTTCAAAATCATCTTGGCAGAGCAAACTGATTGTAGCCAGGAAGCAAAATCAGCTCAAGATAATCTTGGTAGAGCAGAATAGTGGTAGTCAGGAGGCAAAATCAATTCAAAATCATTTTTATCAAAGCAGAATAATGGTAGTCAGGAGGCAAAATCATCTTGGTAGAGCAGAATAATGGTAGTCAGGAGGCAAAATCAGTTCAAAATCATCTTAGCAAAGCAGAATAATGGTAGTCAGGAGGCAAAATCATCTTGGTAGAGCAGAATAATGGTAGTCAGGAGGCACAATCAGTTTAAAATCATCTTAGCAAAGCAGAATTTTGGTAGTCAGGAAGCAAAATCAATTCAAAATCATCTTGGTAGAGCAGAATACCAGAGGCGGACTGGCCCACCGGGATACCGGGAAATTTCCCGGTGCGCCCCCTTGGTTTTCCTGTTTCAGGCGCCCCCGACTTTTACAAAATACAAAACTCACAAGGAAATCTTATGAAATACAGTAGTTACATAGTCGCTAGGCTACTAGTCGTAAATGATCTGTATTCTCTAAACTACTTTATCTGTAATCATGTTCTCTTCTTTTTTATCCCCCTTCATAAGATGTAACCATGCACATGTAATTTTTCGGGTATAAATTTAAAACTGTATTGAAAGTCTAAGTGTAGTTAATTTGCGTAGTAGAATTGTAATCTGCGTGGGGGGTAAATATACAATGTGCTTCCCAAAAAACGAACTCCATATACAATTTTTCGACGCCGAAATTTCTATTGCGATACAAGGAATACATTAATATGGCAACTTCAAACCCAAAGATTCTTGCCTTATTGTTAATTGTGCTTAAAATGTTTAAAACTGCCCTAAAAATGCAGGAAATGCACTTTAACAGGTTGAAAAATTAGAAAATTCCCTTTGACCAAAACAGCATGCCCCGGCCGGGACCTTTAGGACATTCGGGCTTCGCATGCGGTCAGGCGCCCTTTTCATCTGATTTCCCGGTAACTTTTGTGTTGCCAGTCCGCCCCTGCAGAATACTACCATTAAATGGTAGTCAGGAGGTAGAATCAATTCAAAATCATCTTATCAAAGAAGAAGAATAGTAGTCACTAGTCAGGAGGTAAAATCAGTTCAAAATTATCTTGGGGGAGCAGAATAATAGGAGGCAAAATCAGCTTATCAAAGTATACTAAATGAATAGTGGTAGTCAGGAGGTAAAATCAGTTCAAAATCATCTTGGTACACTGAGCAGAATAATGGTAAATCAAGAAGCAATGTCAGTTATAAAAATTATCTTGGTTTGGCAAAGCAGTTTCACTTCGTATTCCTTCGATGATTCATTCTCATAATCTCACTTATTACCATATTAGATAAAAAAAACTTATGCAAATTATAAAACATATTTGCACAAAGAGACGAACACTAGTGTACAGCATCTTCGTAGCTTTCAGGGAAGTGATTTTCCTTTCGCGCAGGACGCGTTTCTCTATGACCTATCTTTGTCGATCGTTTTATGCCTATAATTAGTCACGTGACATTATTTAAATAAAATAACATTTTTAAAAAAATTCGCTTGGCCAATATGTGTAACATTAACTTGTATACCAGTCCATTTCCGTGTAGTTTCTCGCCTAAAATGACGTTTCTTTTGCATCTCATCAATTCATGCCGCGTTTATAGACTGGACCCAGGCATTAACAAACCTGAGTTGTTGAGAGATGGTGGAACAAGAGCCGGCTGTTATTTATTGTGAAACGAGGGATCCAATACCGCCAGGTCCACCAGATCTACCTCCCAGAAATAGAGATGTTTTCCCACAGTTCAAGTTTCAAGAAAATTCAACTGTTGTCCCGCAAAGCCATAACAGATGTTGTCAAAACACTTTCTCAACCAAGGAAGTGGCGCTGATAATGGCGGTCGTATTTTTTGCCACTTTGTCAATAGCGTTTATCGTAATACATTTTACGGCAGACAATGAAAAGAAAAATGTTCCAAGTATAACGACACCAAAGCCAACGAGCAAAGGTAAGTACACGATAAACGGTCTTATTTTATTATACAGTCGTTGGCACCTAAGCGTGTACAAAACATGTTTTATGAGTCAACGTCAAATTTAAGTGTTTACCTTGGAAACGTATTTAAGAAATACCTAATGGGTTTCCATGTTTGGATAGCCTGATCCAAACACGAGGGATCGGATGTTGCGAGACTTTCGCAAAGCGTAAAAAAACACGAGCCGCTAGGCGAGTGTTTTTTATCTTTCGAAAGTCGAGCAACATCCCGAGTGTTTGGATCAGGCTATCCAAACATGGAAACCCATTAGGTATTTCTTTTATAAAATGACCGACAATAAAATAACAGATTTTCTAAAAAAAAATTGATAGGAATACATATTCTCCCGAAATTCATCAACTACCAATCACGTTTCGCCTACTTTTCCCCAGACTCATAAAGAGCCAATCACATTTCGCCTTGTAATGTCCTGATGACAAGCCGGACGAGCGAAACGAGAAAGAAAGTAATCCGAAAATTATTTTGCCGACAAATTCAACATTAAATTGTCCATAAAGAATTGAACTCTGACCATCGAAAACGGCGAATATTATTAGGAAAACGCTTAAACATTACTAGAATCAACCGCCTCAGCGTCTGGCTCATGGTTTCAGAGCAAATACATGAAAAACATTCTTGGCCGTAAAAAGCCGCTGAAAAATATTTTCATCGGCAGATTTGGATTTTATGTCGAGAGCTTTTGGGTATTTTACTTCATTGACAAAGTCTTTTTTCTTTTGCCAAGTGAGTTCATCAGGCAAAAAAATGAAAGGTATTTGAACAGAATGTTATTCCGTTTTAACATCGTTTCAAAACGTGTACTTTCCAAATCACGTTGTTTTGTTACCATATTAAAGTACAAACCACCGTATATTTTAGCGAATTTATCTTGGCTCTTGAACACAACAGGGTCAGGATACAATTTCAGGCTTGGTTATAGTTCTATCACAATATATAAACATATTGTTGTTGTTTTTACTGTCTTAAAAAGACTCAAAGACGGTGCTTTTTTAACTTTAAGATTCGTCCAAGAAATTATTTGTTTGCTTGTAATTGGACATTTAGTTCTCCGCTCTCGCTTATTTAATAAAACTTTTCCTGTTGAAGCCCTTACACATACCTATACTTACCAATAATATTTTAGTAATTTCAATGCTATTTTATTTGTGTCAGTACTAAAAAAAATAGATTAAACTCTATAAAAGGCCTCATTCAAAATTGCTGCAAATTTCCGTGTTTGGATACTCTGATCCAAACATGGGTATTGACCAATCAGCGCTTGCGTAGCATACATGTTATTTTACAATAGGTATTCATTCAATACAATCAAACCAATACATTATTGTCACATGAATGCGCCCTTAGCCAATCACGTCTCGCCAATCCCACGGTGTTGATTTCCAAATGGTTGACTTTGGCTTAAATCTAGAACATGTTTTGACGGGCGGTGTACACGCTTAGGTGCCAACGACTGTATATACCCTCACAAATAATCGCCCAATGGACCTTATGCATTATCGCAAAACATGCTGGTAGTTTAGTTACATAAAAAAAATTAGGAAGATGGCGACCGCTTCATTCGAATAGGAGCTGTGAAGCATTTAGGCCAAGTAAAAAGCAGTGAAGCGGGGTCTTTTTTTGTCAAAGTAATTTTAGGCAAAGGTTCAAAGGCTACACAGTACAGTAATAAAGGGCACAATGAAATATTAATAACAAAAGACTTTAGTTTTAATACTGTAGCATGACTAGAAATCCAGGACACTCAGCGGCAGTGGCCTGTGGGCTCATATTTAGATGGGATATTAATTTGAAAATTCTGATGGCTAAATATCGATAATTTCGGCTATAAACAGAAGTCTATAACAATAAATTAAAGTAGAGTTATTCGCCAAAATGTCTTATTGACCCATTTCTTACATAAATATCAAATTACAAAAGGTTTAATCGTCTAGACAGGCCTGTACACTCATACTCACAAAAATTGCCGCATAAATTTCGGTTATTATTTCTGAATCCACAGTCACATTTAATAATAATAACATCGGTTAAGACCCTAGCAACCTAGCAACAGCTCCATAAGAAATGGCGGACAAGAACCCGAAATTATCGAGGAATGCATTGCTTCTTCACGCCGAGTTCAGTATTTATCTCGGCGCTTGATGGATTAAGTTACAACGACTCGGCTGCAATAAATCGTACATTTTAAGGTGTTTGGGAACCTATTAAACAACGAAAAAGTGGAACGAACAACTCCGCAAAACAAAGTAACGTTCATCCCGAGCAAATTCAGACGTTCGCATCGTGGACAAACAACACAGAAGCAGCCAAAATTGGAGCTCCAAAATAAGTGCTATAGCAGATTAATAGACTTTAAACAGCGAATAAGAGGTATGCTTACGAGGTGCTCGGGAACCTATTTAGGACGCTCCAAACTTAATAGAAATTGTAGGGCTCAACGATTGTTCAATTTGGTGAAGTTTTGGACGTTCGCATGTCGGAATTTACAATAGTAAATAACCGAAAATGATTGTTTTTTATATTTCCTTAAGAAATCTATTGAAGGACGCCATATTGAATTAATTAAAAAGAGATTCAGTGCGCATGCTTTGCCGCCATGTTGTCCTCGATTTCTGGCCATGTTTATTTCACAAATTAATTTGAAATGACTGGCCTCAAAATATAAAATAGGCACGCCCAGACGTGCATGTATCTCTGCGTTAATGCCTATTTGTGACAAAATTGATGGAATTGTATACTTGTAACAACCTTGTATTCAGATCAAAAGCTGAGCAAGATTTTTGACAAAATTGTGCATGCTCACAGTCATTCTGTGTTTTAACTTTAAAAAAAGAAGAACTCAGAGTAAAGCCATCAAGGCACTAAGCACTAACAACTCTACTCGTATTTTGCATGACGTCCCAGCCCAGACAGGTGGTCACCCATTCAAATACTAACTCAATCCAATTGGGCTTTACTCTGGTCCTCAGTGGTGAGAGGCAGTGCTCTAATTATAGTCATACAGTATGGTAGTAAAGCTTCAGGTAGGCCAATCAAATTAACATAACCAACAACTCACAAAATTTGTTAAATTTTGGGGAAGAAGGCAGATTTTGAGTTATAGTCGATCGAACATTCGCTATCAATTTGACTCCAATGCGGCTTCTTCGTACCATCACTTCATCTTCGATATTTATACACCTTCCTGGCTAAATGTCTTCTTTCACCTATCAGAAGAACGTCAGTGTCTCCACTAATTGGACAACATAGTTTAAAACTCTGGTTGACCGACAGATTGTTAGTAAATCTTGAAGATATCTTGGTCGTCATACGTTCTCCACATTTTCAAAATTTCGCCACAGACGATACAACACGATGAGCCCGCGATATTTTTTAACAGCGGAAGACAAAATTCCCTGCTGTTAGGTTCGGGGAAACTCCGATGAAAAAAAAAACGAAATTGGGTTTTTGTTCCCAGTCCTCTGGTTCCCAGTTTCCTATAATTTGTTACTGTCGTCGACGATCTTTAGCCTGTTCGAAGACCAGGGAAAATATTTGTTTACCGATAAAGAATGGCCCAGTGTATTTTACAAAGCTCTTGACAAAACGTTGCGATACAAATGGTCTTTCTTAGCTTTTCTCTAAATTGTCAACTGGGCGATTTGACGAGAGTGTTTTATATGTCCGCGTCGCCGTCGGCACTGATCGATTCAGCCGCTCAGGTAAGGAATTGTACTTTCTGTCAAGGATTTTGGCTAAACTACATCGACTTTGTATTCTCTAATATAATTTTAAAGTTTTGAGACGAAACTGCGAAGAATTATGAGACGAGTCAGACGATGGATGTTTGTTTGGCGACGAAGCAAGAATAATAAAGTTTTAATTTGTAAATTGTCGGGATTTTTACTGTTTTGAATTATTTCATGTGATCAATATATTGTATTTTGGGTCTGTCGTGTACAATTATGTGTTACAGAACGTCGAGAAATCGATTAAACAAGTTAGCAACGTGCACATTATTTGAAATTTTACTGTTTTTAAACTAACCAATCAGATGACAAGTTTCATCGGAGTTCCCCAGATCGCAGGCTCTGGGTACGAGATTGAAGATTAGTGTGCTGCCTTGCTGACGCTCGGCAGCAATTAAACACTGGAAGCTTATTTACAACAATAAATGATAATGAATGATGAGTCTGGGCAAGAACAGGAATAGGAGCATCGGCCGCAGATGGCAGTACAGTCTGACTTACAAAGTAATCGTTAAAGACTTGGGCCTTTTGCCGTGAATCAGAAACAACATTACCGTTATCAAGTAAGTCAGGTATACATGAACAACACTTCTTCCCAAGTAAAGATTTCGAGACACCCCACCACTTTTTAGCTGATGTCAGCGGATTTGCTAATAGAGTCATACTCTTTCTTAGCTTTCTTAATTAGCTTAACAACAAAATTCCTTTGAACAACAGACTCTCAATGTGGATTCAGGGCGGGCAGATCAACGATAGACATGATATTCAGCTTGCGTCAAATACAGGAGAAGGCAATTGAGCAAAGGAAATGCCTGTATATCACCTTCATAGATCTTAGCAAAGCATTCGACTCTGTAGACCGTGAAACTCTCTGGAAGGTGCTCAAAAAATTCGGTTGCCCAGACACGTTGATAGACCTCATACGTGCATTTCATGATGGAATGATGGGAATGGTGTCAGTTGGAGGTGATTATACAGAAATGTTTCCAGTCAAACATGGCACAAAGCAAGGTTGTGTACTAGCTCCTAATCTCTTTACAATGTTCTTGACAGTTGTTATTATGAAGGTTCGAGCACAGGACTGCAGAGGAGTGTATATCCGCAAAAGACACGACGGTAAGCTTTTCAACCTGGCCAGATTAAAAGCTAAGACAAAAACCATCATTGAACTGGTCGTTGAGCTCCTTTTTGCAGATGACGCAGCTTTGGTTGCTCATAGCTTGATAGACATGCAAAATACAGTGGATAAATTTGTTGCATCATCAAAAGAAACGGGGCTTAAGGTTAATCACCAAAACAGAAGTTCTGTATCAACCAGCGCCGGATACCAGTGCGAGTGAAGATCCAATAATCAGGGTAGATGGTACTCCATTGAATGTGGTGCAGAACTTCAAGTACCTAGGCAGCACGATATCCCACGACAACCGGGTAGACATAGAGGTCCACAACCGTATCCGGAGCGCATGCAGTTCCTTTGGAAAACTAGAGGAACGTCTCTGGTCCCAATCAGGAATCCGTACCGCAACCAAATGCAAGGTTTATCGAGCAGTCGTCCTACCTGTGCTTCTCTACTCCGCTGAAATGTACACCCTTTATCGCAGCCACATCAAGAAACTGAACTCCGTACAGATGAGACACCTGAGGAGAATACTAGAAATAAAGTGGCAGGACCACATCACAAACGTGGAAGTGCTCAGAAGGGCCAGCATGGTGAGTGTCGAAGCTCTCTTAGCAGCACACCAACTCAGGTGGGCTGGTCATGTCCTTCGTATGCAACAGGATCGAATACCACGCATCCTGTTGTACGGAGAGCTTGCTGATGGAACCAGACTCAAAGGAGGCCAGAAGCTTCGCTTCAAAGATGTAATGAAAAGACATATGAAGGCTGCTGGGATTGATGTGAGTAAATGGGAAGAAACTGCTCAAAATCGACAAGAGTGGAGGAAGGTTATCGGGGCTGGCATGGAAAACATCGAAAAAAGAAGAGCTGATGACGCAGCACGAAGGCACTTCATCAGAAACAATCCAGGAAATCCAGATCATTCCTGTGAGCAGTGCAGCCGTTCGTTTCATAGTGCAAGGGCCTTATTACTACATCGGAGACTCAAATTCCTCATCTAGTCATCATCGGTAATCGATGGACAGCAGCAGCAGCAGCAGCAGCAGCAGCAGCAGCAGCAGCAGCAGCAGCAGCAGCAGCAGCAGCAGCAGCAGCAGCAGCAGCAGAAGAAGAAGAAGAAGAAGAAGAAGAAGAAGAAGAAGAAGAAGAAGAAGAAGAAGAAGAAGAAGAAGAAGAAGAAGAAGAAGAAGAAGAAGAAGAAGAAGAAGAAGAAGAAGAAGAAGAAGAAGAAGAAGAAGAAGAAGAAGAAGAAGAAGAAGAAGAAAAAGAAGAAGAAGAAAAAGAAGAAGAAGAAGAAGAAGAAGAAGAAGAGAAGAAGAAGAAGAAGAAGAAGAAGAAGAAGAAGAAGAAGAAGATTTTCTGTAAAGGAGCGACGGCAGCATCGGCGATGGCTGTCCTTAAAACAATAAATAGCAGCTTTTACAGCATTACTAACTGCTACGTTGATAACTTCTTTGAAGCTGGCCGATTGCAGAAATTCTTCTATTTTGGATTCAAAGATTTTGTTGATATCATTGACATTCGGCATTTGCTGACTTGACGACTGAGCACGTGTTCTTGTATTCGACGCCATGAATACTTCTTCCTCTACACCTATGGACTTCAAATATTTCTACAACGATAATGCCGCTTCTTTCACAGTTTAATTCGACTTATTATATACTATATATTATTTAGTTCCACTAATAATATATTGCCAAATACTTATAATATATTGCCAAATACTTATAATATATTGCCAAATACATGAATTTAACTCCTTATCCGTTTTAAAAGTTGTTTTAAGCGGAGCCTCGATAAATCATGACCGACTAGCCCGAGTGTGAATAATTACAAGTCATTTAAATTATTTTATTTAACTTTAGCCTATTTAACTTTAGCCTTGAGATGAACATGTTTTGATAGACGGTACACGCTTAGATGCCAGTGGCTGTAAGAGTTTAATTAATTCAGTGTTACATGCTTTAACACTTAATCCAAAATTGAAATACAGTTGACATTGTTTGCAGGACGAGTCGACAATTCCATATTTTCAGTGGCTTTTTGGTCTGACCGATGTCGGCTCAGCACAAATAAACCTGGTATTTAGTCTCAAACATTGATGACAATCAATTAATTCCTGCAGTATGAAATTCCAGAAAATTAGAATTGTTATGATATTCCATTGTTTTTGCTTTTGGTGGAGAAAAATCTACTTTTCGACCGCACTGGATATTTCGGTACGATGACTGTACCCGACATTCGCACAACGCATGTGCGATACAGTTTATTTTAAACATTGCTTGTCAGATTTTTTCAACAACGAACGCAAGGTCCGTTATTATTAAGTCTTAATTGGCGTGGAAAACTTATTCATAGTTACGTTTCTCGTCTGAAAGATGCGTCGTCGCTGACATTCGCTACTGCCAGTCTTTCAAATGATGCAAATTTAAAAGATACTTTCGATATTCGACAGAATCTACTTACACTTAAACATACTAAGACAGTTGTGGCGTTCTGAAATAGGGACTGGGGAATGACATTCTAGGGTAAACTTTCAGGTGTCATCATAGCAAGAATTTAGACTGCTCGTTTTCAAATTTGTTTTGTGCCCGCATATTTTATGGGTATCCGGGGGCATGCATCCATGGAAAATTTTTGAAGTTTGGGTGTCTGACCGAAATGACATTTCCTGCGTTCTAATAACACCTTTTAGCGAAATTTTAAAAGTTTAAAAACAGAAAAACAAGATCGCTACATTTATAATCCAACGTATAGTTGCATGCAGACTTGTTATTTTCAATATATATATATATATATATATATATATATATATAATATATAAGTGAGTTTTAGTTCACGAAATGTTAGAGAGTGCTCAATACCATATATAGATAGAGCAAAATACAAAGTATGAAGTATAGTTTTACCTTAAAGTCTTCGCTACCAGAGGTTTCACCCTAAACGGGATCATCAGGCGACTGATGATCCCGTTTAGGGTGAAACGTCTGGTAGCGAAGACTTTAAGGTAAAACTATACTTCATACTTTATATATTATATATATATATATATATATATATATATATATATATATATATATATATATATATATATATATATATATATATATATATATATATATAAGTGAGTTTTGGTTCACGAAATGTTAGAGAGTGCTCAATACCATATATAGATAGAGCAAAATACAAAGTATAAAGTATAGTTTTACCTTAAAGTCTTCGCTACCAGAGGTTTCACCCTAAACGGGATCATCAGGCGACTGGAAAATATCGGTTAGTGGGCTGCTTAAATGCGTTAGTTGGGGCGTGGGTGTGGGCGTCGAAACGTCCGGCGGATTCATTTGGAGCGTGGGTGTGGGCGTCGAAATATATATATATATATATATATATATATATGGAAGTTCGAGCACTCTGGGCCCATGCGCACTTCACGCTATCTGAATGTACTTCACCAATGCTGTCCCACATGCGGTTGTCACCGACGATCGCATGTGATTAAGTAATGAAATTCATTCAGATTGTTCCAAGCTACACTGATGAGCTGTAGTACAACGAAACACCGTGTCTGTAGATTGAACTATATATATATATATATATATATATATATATATATATATATATATATACACATATATATACTTAAATTTATAAAATACAATAAAATTAATATGCTGCTTAGGTAACGTTGAATTGTAAAAAAATATCGAAATAGTAAAGGTTCTATAAAACGAATTGAGCTGTACGTTTCTTTGATAAAGGGCCTTAGCTCGAAACGCTATAGAACTGCATGCAATATTCCTTAATCTAAATTGCACTTCAAGTTTTAGGCTGCAGTATTTAAAAATTATTGGGGCGAACCAGCTAGGCGTCTACAAATTATTTGGTCCCAACAGTCACAAATACTTGGGGCCTACAAGGTACATATCCTCAGGGCCCACCAGGAAATCTCCCTGTGTCGCTGTGGACCACACCGCTCCTGTGCTTAGTTGACGCGTTCAGTCAAGTGATCATCCTCTGTGATCTATTACAGTACACAAATGGAAAAATGTATTGTATTTGTTAAATACACATTGTAAAATTCTAATATAAGACCTGGGGACAGAGCTTATACAGCAGTAATACCGCGAGTGCGCTAATAATCGAGAGAGCTTCAATTAATCGGAAGCGAACAAAATGTTTGGAAACACACACCACAGACACATTACCTTTTCGCTAAATATTTGCTCTAGATGTGTCTTTACAATACAGCAACATATGCACGTTTAAGTTGAATCTGCACTGTTATATATTTGTGACATTCTACAAATTAATCTTTACATATAGTACTACGGAAAAGTTGTGCTGAATTGTACAAAAGTGGAGTAAAAGAAAATGGCGTGTACACAATTGACCCAGATTGTCGAGGATCTTTTGATGTAAGGTGTGACATGACAACTGATGGAGGAGGTTGGACTGTTTTTCAAAAACGAATCGACGGAAGAGTGGATTTTTATCTAAATTGGGCCGACTACAAAAATGGATTTGGTAATCTCAGTGGAGAGTTCTGGCTTGGACTGGACAAGATAAATCGTTTGTCAAAGAGTGGTCAAAATGTTTTGACAGTTGATCTGGAAGATTTTGAAAACCAGGAACGTTTTGCTCAGTACAACACATTTGCGATGGCAGATGAAACGGACCTATATAACTTGAAAGTTGGAGGTTATTCAGGTGAGAAACGTTTTATTTGAGAAAGTTATTAACAAGGTACAAAGATATTTGTTTGTAGTTGCGTATTAAAAAATTGAAACGTGTCGTACGCTTGGTCAAATTTGTGCACGACAATTCGCCACAAAGGCAGTATTGCAAAATAATTGCTTTTTACTCTGTGCAACGATTGTAGAAACTTGTCTCGCGAAGATTTTGGCTTTTGTACAAAATGGTAAAGGTCTTGTTATTGCAAGTCGTTCACACGATCTGATTAATTGGATCCGACTATTGTGCTGATGTATATATGTGATTGACTAGAGTGACTTACAAGAGTCGAAATATAGTAAGGTTTGGTATACTACTGAAATATGGAACGTAGATTATGTGATACGAGCGAAGGTCCTTCGTCTGAGAGAAACGTCACACTACTTTGACTTACAAGAGTGTCGAGTAATTTGCTTGCGAACACTACAGTTTTTACTTTGATATGTAAATCACATACATTAAGGTGGCTCCATACAGTTTCTTGAAAAATGGAAAATACAAGTTTGAGAGTCCAAACACGTGCATAAACAATTCGGAAAAAGAATAAAACTAAATGTTATGCATAGTTAAACATTCTGACAATCAAAAACTGTTACCAAATAAATAGTAGTTACAAATAGTAGTTAATTTGATTGTCAGACTTTTTAACTACGCATAAATTTAGGTTTATTCTTTTTCCGAATTGTTTATGCACGTGTTTTGGACTCTCAAACTTGTACTTTCCACTTTTCAAGAAACTGTATGGAGCCACCTTAAAAGGAGATTCAGATCTGATTATTCTCCAACTCATTAATAATTCATGAGAAAAATATAGAAGAAATAAATATTTAATCAGTATTTAGAAATAGGAAGATGATTACGGTCAAATTTAGCAAATATTTTGGTCGATTTTGTCTTAAAATATTGATTCGTTTAAGAAGCTATATCCAACACTCCTCAGTGTTTGTCCTCCGATGTCTAAATACAGCCAAGCTGGTTAAAACATAGTTAATAGAGCACACGCATGGTTTGGAACAGGGCGCCCTAGTTTGGAAGCTCTATTGTCTTTCAACATGAAGCATGGTCATGTTGAACTGACAATGGAGATCCTTATATGGAAGTAAATTGTATGGACACGTGACGATGAAGCAACTCACTAATTAAACCCGAGCACAGGGAGCTCTAACATGTATTTTTTGTTTTAAACAGTGTATACATCCATACACACATACATATTTTATGTAAATTACAGTATAGTTTAGTAGTGTCCTTGCTCTTGCCTCTTGTTGCTCCAAAAATAAGCTGAATCAAGGATTCAAGAAGGATTCAAGACAATCTCGAACCCAGAGCCTGCGATCCTTTTGGTCATTTTCTCGTACTCAACCCCCGCTCGGGCAACTCGCCAGGCAGAGAGAAGAAAGAAAGAGAGAAGGGAGGAAAGCAATCACGTCATGGATTGATGATCACCCCATATCGGTTGTTACAATTTACAAACGTGGAACAATTTATGCTGTGTGTAATATTATAACATAGATAAACAAGTGTGCGAAGTTTTACGAAGAAAATCGGACGAGAAAGATCAGAATCATAAAGACAGAAGTATAGTTCGATATGGTTCGATGATCACCGCATATCGCATGGAACATTGTCTGTCATTGGAACGGAAGGGAATATTAATGATTTTTTTTCTTGCTTGTCTACATTTATAATTAAAGGGGATCGCTTGTTCATACTATTTATTCATTGTTTACAAATTACGAGCTGTTCTAACTTCCGTTACTCCGTTTAAAATTTGAATTTGAAGTTCGAGGTTTTACTTCCGTTCCATGCTATATGCGGTGCGCATCAAGCCATGACATGAATTACTTTCCTCCCTTCATAGATAATGGAAGGGGAACTGGATAGGAAACTTAAAACGATGTTACGAAATCGGAAACGATGTTTGCACAACTTGTTCTGGTAATTATACACTTATAAGCCGCTAATAATGCACCTAACCGGTGGTCCCACATGGCCAGGATCAGCTATTGCTGAAATTAAACAATAGTGTAATATCAATTAAGTTCAGCAGTGCCTGAGTTTAGCCATGTGGGACCGCCCGTTAGGTGCATTAGCCACTCATAAGTGTATACTTACCATAGCAAGTTGTGCAAACATCGTTTCCGGTATCGTAAGTTTCCTATCCAGTTCCCCTTCCATTATCTATGCTTCCTTCTCTTATTATTTCTTCTCTCCGCCTGGCGAGTTGGCCGAGCGCGGGTTGAGTACGAGAAAATCCTTGAATCCTTGATTCGGCCTGTTTTTGGAATAACAAGAGGCAAGAGCAAGGACACTACTAAACTATACGGTAATTTATATATAATATGTATGTGTGTATGGATGCATAAACTGTTTAAAACAAAAAATACATGTTAGAGCTCCCTGTGCCCGAGCGTTGCTATTGGATGACTGCTTCATTATACAGAAAATACAATACCGTGAAATTGCACAAATTTTTGGATATATTAGATCGAATTATGTGAACGCGTCTTTACACGGACATGGTGCATATTTTTTTTGTCCTTACAAGGTGATGCTGGTGACTCACTTGCTGCGCACAATGGAATGAAGTTTTCCACTAAAGATAAAGATAATGATATAAATATATATGAAAATTGTGCTGAGTGGGCCAAAGGTGGCTGGTGGTACGAAAACTGTTATCACTCCAGCTTAAATGGTTTGTATAATCCTGGTAATACTGATCAAGGCGTTGTCTGGAAAGAGTGGAAAGGAAACTACATTTCTTTAAAGACGACTGAAATGAAAATCAGGCCACGCAACTTTTAGAATATCTATGTTCACACAAAACAGCGTTATTGTTAGAGAAAAGCTCATTTAATAATCATAATTACTTTTGTTATATATCAGGAGTCAAAGTCCATTGTTCTAGGGTTCTGATTTTCTGATTGGGTGAGCAGTCTTTGCGTGACAGTCAAAAAATTTGAGCGTGATGTTTTCCGCTTAACCCATGGCAGCGGGCAACATTACATTTCAAAAGTTGATTGGCACTAATCCTGGATTAAGCGTTAATCTGTTGTTTTCCGTATTATCTGACTGACTGTTACACTTCACAGACAATAAAAGCTTTATTAATTCCTACCAAGGTGTGGAAAAAGAAACCTTCGTCTTATTTGTATGATCAACTCTGTCTTATTTTGAAATAGCACTAAAAATGACAGTAACATATTTTGCATTTTTTTTATTCTTAGCTTTGCCTGCTTGTTTGATAAGCAAATTAAACATCTTGACGTCACAAATTAACATCTTAGCGTATATAAAATTAACATCTTAGCGTATATAATGAGCCATTAGAGAATATTATATATCTTTGCTATTATCAAACATAATAGCGCTCCGTCGTGGTGACGTCACTATTTAAGTTTGCCGCTATTACCCACAATTCTTGCAGTCCGAACAATAGATAATGGCTCATTTGCAATCATTTGGAAGTCAATTTTGTTTTGTTTGTCCGCATTATGGGCTATAAATAGCAGCTCGACGGTACGCTATTACTTGAAAATCTACATGTTTGGTGTTGTGAGAGAAACACACCCACGCGCTTCCGTCGAATTAATTTGGTTTAATAATAACAAAGATATATAACCTTCCATGCAACCTCGTCTCCAGCACCATTTGTGGGGGTTGGCCCAAGATGGCGGGCAAAAGCAAAATGGCGGGAACAAATGGCCCTGGCAAAGACTGAACCATCACCACATCTGATTGGTCGAGATCACTTTGGATGCTTTAGGTATTCTGATTGGTGGAAGCAAGGCAGGTGCTCAGGCTAACTCTTGGGCATTAGTTTAAAAAGTTGAAATTATAAATAAGTGATGGCGGCAAATTTAAAAACAACTTCAAAATGAATGAAAATGAGAGAAAAGCTGGCGAAAAAAACGGGGAAAAAACAAACGTGGGAAGAATATGTAATGATGGGTTGTGTCGTCTCTGTGCCCTGCCATACAACGAAGTTCACGAGGCAACCAAATTGTTTTCTAAATCTGGAGAATCGAATTGGAAAGACTTTGTGAACAAAGTCAAAGAGTATTTTAGTATTGAGGTGTCAAAAGAAGATAATTTCGCTGTAGTTAGAATTATCCAAAGCATATCGAATGCAGTATAAGAATACATTTAAGGTGAGCGAAATCTTGAATCTTGCAAGTCAATCGAAAGCCTGACTAAGCGCAATAAACTTTGAGAAAATTGTGTACGAGTCAAAAATGAGGCATTATATGGCGCATTCTTGGCAGCCTGTGCCAGGGCCATTTTGTTCCGGCCATTTTGTTTTTGGCCTCCATCTTTGCCCAGCCCCCACAAATGGTCCTGGGACGCGGTTGATAACCTTCTTCGATAAATCGTTAAGTACGTGTGACATCTAGATGTCTAATTTGCATATCAAACAACCAGAAATATCTCAACAATGAAGCAAGGAAAGGAAAAACTGCAAAAGATGTTACTTTGTCATTTTAAGCGTTCTTTCAAATAAGACAAACTTAATTTTCACCTTATAAGCACTTTTAATAGAGGTTTCACTGTATTCTAAAAGTAGCGAGGCTGAATTTTCATCTCTGCATGGAAGACTGGAGGTATACAAACTTCAGGTCTACATGTTTTCTATTGGTTTGCCTGGTCAATGATCAGAAGATAACACTTCAGGTATATATATATATATATATATATATATATATATATATATATATATATATATATTATATATATATATATATATATAGCTCACTGGGTTAGGCACGTTTGGAGTTAGGATTAGTGTTCGGGTTTGGGACAGTGTTAGGATTAGCACAACCACTTATAATTGTTGTTGTAGTAAGTCTTGGGATTATAATGTTTAAATTTAAAACTTTGAACCTATGTTATAAATAGTGCTTATAATTGTTGTAGTAAGTCTTGGGATTATACCTATGTTTACGTTTAAAAATGTAGAAAAGCGTTTAGTTCAGTAGTTCTTGTGTGAACAATAAAACAAATGAGCTGAAGTTGTATATTTCATTACATAACTCTTGCATTGCCTCGTTCGTTCGTGCGGAATCAATAGCATTCGACGTTCTTGACGCAATAATTTTGACAAGACATTTTTGACGCGGTATTTTTGACGCGACATATTTATTGCAGTATTTTTAACCCGACGCTAAACAGGGGACCGCTTTTTAGCACTTTGTTTGGTTCTGACACATTACCGCTAGCGATTTTCCCTTTCACGCGCATCCCAAGTTCACCACTTTTCGCGAAACACATTTGAAGCTGAAAATGTTGTTGAATGCGTGACGGCATGCCGAAGATGTGGAGCCCGGTGAGGTTGCTAATCTCGACACGCGTGCAGTAATGTGTAATGATTTATTTAACGTCGCAAGCACAGGATGTGATCGTCCAACCATCTGACCCAGGTGCTCATGTTAAAAGTGCACGACATAAGCTACGACCTAACGTATCATTTTACACGCGTGGACAAACGTGATATCATATTCGGATCCTACGTGCTTTGATACGTATATAAAGCGAAAAATGTAATTTGCCTTGAGTTGACCTTTAACACCACACGTAACTTAAAAACTTACTGTTCATTATCCAACGCTTTGACCCTCTGATTTAGTGGCTTATAATTTGGGGGTAATGCCTCCGAACGCAAACACTTTTCCCGAAAAAAGGGGAAGTTACTTAAAATTATTTTTTGCAAAAGTATTTCCTGGTTTAATTTAATCAACATTACCTGTCATGGCTGATAATTCTAGGGTATGAATATTATTACCAGTCTTTCCATTCACGTGGTTTCTGTTGATTAAGTCCATAGTACTGACGAGTGTTTTGTAGGCTCGGTTAGTAGCCTTTCGTAACACATGAGCTTTATCTGAAAGAACAAAACTACGTTGCTTATATGTGGGATACAAGAGGGCACTGAGAGACTGCATATACCTCCGCCAGTGGGTTAACAAACTAACAAACAAACCAACCAACCAACCAACCAACAAACAAACAAACAAACAAACAAACAAACAAACAAACAAACAAACAAACAAACAAACAAACAAACAAACAAACAAACAAACAAACAAACAAACAGACAGACAGACAGACAGACAGACAGACACTTTCATTAATCTGATAAAGAATCCTCGTGATTTCCATAAACTTTAGCTTTGATTTTCTTGGCTTAGACAACATTATTTTTCAAAATTACTACGCCAATGAACTTACCAAATGGGATCGTTTTTCAAGCTATTGAAAACATCCGCAGTTCAGATCTAAAACACGAACAAGGATATATTTTTGCTTACCCGTTAATTTTCTTCGTTTCGACGTGATAATCCACACAATAGCAGAAATAACCAAGGCTGCAAGAAAGCCAATCACCAGTCCAACTACCAATGATACACCATGTATATTTGATTTACTGCATCCAGTTTGCGGACGGGTAACTGGGTCAGAATCTAAAGAAAAAACAAACAATTAAGGTCATAATTTAATTACTGCATTTCATCTACTAAGCCCCATCCTTCTAATAAGCCCCCCCCCCCCGTCACGTCACATACACGTCACAGCTCAGGTCAAATCACGTCACGACAGATCACAGAAATCACGTCAGGTGACGCAGAATACCGCGAAAATATTGAGACCCAGTGGACTGCATATTTGCTCTGGATATAATTAATTATAATAAAGTGGGATTTAAAGCCGCGAAAAGACACAACCTTCTGATGACCAGTGAGATGCTCTAACCATTGAGCTACTGAAGCACATATGATTATAAATTTGCAACCTTAGAGCTCCATCTGAATCTCAGTGGCTCAATGGTTAGAGCATCTCACTAGTCATCAGAAGGTTACAGGTTGTGCACATTTGTAACCTTAGCTCTCCATCTGAATCTCAGTGGCTCAATGGCTAGAGAATCTCACTGGTCACCAGAACACATCTGCAACCTTAGCTCTGCATTTGAGCCTCAATAGTTCAATGGTTGTAGCATCTCGTTGGTCATTAGAAGGTTGTGGGTTGTACACATATTCAATTTACGTTCAAATCATCTGAGTCTCAGTAGCTCAATGGTTAGAGCATCTCACTGGTCATCAGAAGGTTGTGAGTTCTACACATATTCAATCTACGTTCAAATCATCTGAGTCTCAGTAGCTCAATGGTTAGAGAATCTCACTAGTCATCAGAAGGTTGTGGGTTGTACGCATATTCAATATACGTTCAAATCATCTGAGTCTCAGTAGCTCATGCAATGATTAGAACATCTCACTGCATGGTGATCAGAAGGTTGTGGGTTGTACACATATTTAATCTACGTTGAAATCATCTGAGTCTCAGTAGCTCAATGGTTAGAGCATCTCACTGGTCATCAGAAGGTTGTGGGTTGTACACATATTCAATCTACGTTCAAATCATCTGAGTTTCAGTAGCTCAATGGTTAGAGCATCTCACTGGTGATCAGAAGGTTGTGGGTTGTACACATATTCAATCTACGTTCAATTCACCTGAGACTCAGTAGCTCAATGGTTAGAGCATCTCACTAGTCATCAGAAGGTTGTGGGTTGTACACATATTCAATCTATGTTCAAATAATCTGAGACTCAGTAGCTCAATGATTAGAGGTCAATCATTCGAAGGTTTCAGGTTCGATCCCTGTCTGGAGCTGGAAGTATTTTCTGAGTATTTGAGCTTGATGAACGCCTATCAAACATCTGTTACATTACACCAAGCTCATAAACGTACCACATGCACTACAACATATTAAGTATTCTACTTTGGCTGACGCAAAACAATTTGAATTTGGTTAACAGAAAACTATTTTACTCAGCACAGGGAAACCCTACCGACAGGAAAGGGTTGAGTCGAGAACAAACTGAAGAAGATATCAGATCTTATAAATATTGAAATAAAAGTAGCGTGCCATTCATCCTCACGGACTCAACGAACGTTTTTCATTTATTTAACACTTCTGAAGACGCTGTTTTTGTTTAGCAAGGGCGGACATAAAAACAGAGTTTTCACTTTATTTTGTCTTCACTTTATCTATATTTTTTCTTTTATTTAACACTTCTGAAGATGCTGTTTTTGTTTAGCAAGAGTGGCATAGAAAGTGTTTTACTTAATTCATTTATCTATTTTTTACTCTCGCTCATCCTTTTCACACACCCTCCTTTTTTGCTCATCGCCGGTAGGAATAGCAAATGTCTTTCGCATCATTATTAATTTGTTATTATTTTTTATCTTATTGGCTTATTTTTAGTCACATGATTTTTTTTCTTATATAAGCTCGTTGTTTGTTTACACTCAGGACCGGAAATTACGGCTGTCGACTGGGACCTAATCCAGGCTGACCTGGATTAGCTACGCATGCGTAGAACGAATATCTTGCGTGTAAACGTCATCAATACACGCGAGACCAAGCGAAGCTGGCGCGAGATGAATACGGAGCGAAGGAGCGTTGTGGTACATGTGGAAAATAAGGAAAATAATGGATCCGTTGAAGAGGATACTAGGGATATTGTAGGATATCAAGCATTTGCTGACTTGAAATCAAACATGGCGGAAAAATTAGACGAAGAACAAGGTGCGATGTAGTATCGTAAACTTCCATGTTAAATGACTAAAATCTATTGTTTGTTGACCGTTTACTACCCCCAAAAGAAGTCGGGTTTTTTTGTTTGGCAGATGTGTGTGCCCAATTGACCTTTAAAACGGATTTTAAAGTTCGAATCAGTCGTGGAAAGTATACTTGACGACTGACGAAGTGACGAGTTAACATAAAACAAACCCAATCAACTATGGAGGGTGAATAAATATCTCAACTATATGGACAGTTCACTGAGTTATTGTTGTGTGTGTGTTTAGAATTTAGAAAATTTCATCAAGCTCGGCCGCAATCTCGTTCCCAGAGCCCACGTTCCCCACCAGAGAAACGAGAGACTCTGGGATAATCCGTTTCACATCGATATTTCATTGGCTGATGAACATGATTACTCTTCTTCCGGATCACAAGAATCCGGTGATGGCGTGAACGGATTATCCCAGAGTCTCTCGTTTCCCGGGAGGGGAACGTGGGCTCTGGGAACGAGATTGGCTCGGCCGACAACTCACATGAGCCAGCACGCACGTGGCCTGCGAACTGCCCCATGAAAGTGGCCGATTTTCTATGCGATTCTCGATCGTGCCTGACGCTTCTCTCTGACGAAGGGCCTTCGCTCAAAACGTTAGACTCCTATGTTCTCTGTTTCGGCAGTATATCTAACCTTACTATACTTCGATTGTTAATTATTTTACTATGGCTAATGCCAGACAATTTTACTCCTCACAGGGCGGGAGAGTGCAGCGAGCGGAAGGGGTTAAATGCGCCACGTCGAGATAGTGGAGGGTTCAAACCATAAAATTAATTGATCAGGAAAACCTCAAACTTGACTCGGTAGAAAGTCTTTATTAAAGTGCATATAAAGTATAAACCCTCCACAGTTTTTAGTTCTTTGTATAGAGATTGCGAAAATAATTTAGTCCATTCGTTTCCGAGATATCTACTTCGAAACAGCCCAATCTGGCACTTCCAGCGAGAAATTGCCGAGAATATTTACAATGCTTTAAGGGCCTGGACACCAGGAACCGATATATCACGTTCTTCTTCGAATATACACTCAGAAGCAGAAGATAGACTTTCGTACTCATCAGAGTCCGAGTTTGACATAGCGACTTTTCCTATAAATACATGTCGTTTTTGGCATCTCTTTGGTCTAAACGTCTATGTTTTCCTTGTTGTGTGAAATCTAATCATTCCTGACTCCCAGGCCCCTCTTAAGAATAATGACGCGCGGCGTTTTCATTCAATTGGCAATCTTTAGATTGAAATATTTTGGGGAATAATGGACCAAATCGAAAACTGTTAAATAACTTATCAGCTCTTTTCGCATCCTCTATGCAATTAACTAAAAACTGTGGATGGTTTATATGCACTTTAATTCTACCGTGCACAAAAATGCATAAAGGCCAACAAAAAGATAGAACAAAGACTTTGCTGAGTTTCCAAACCATATTTTGAATGACTATGGTTGAACTAAAAACATATAACAAAAAAAAACCAGTAGGGGTGTTGTGGTTGCGGTCTGAGAGGCGTGACTGTCACCGGGGGGTTGTGGTTAGATTTAGGCCCACCGGGGGGTTGTGGTTAGATTTAGGGTTGCCAGGCAGTGGTGGACATTAGGGGGTGTGAGGGGGGAGGCCACGCAGTCAATAATTTCCATATTAAAATTTCAAGGATAGCTCATTAGCTTAGTAACTAAATGGTAGCATTTTTTTACGATCGTGATAAAGCGGGACTGGTTTCAAATATCAAAATATCACCCCGTAACTGTTTCAAATAAAAAATAACAACAAACCAGGCAAACCAATGCATTTTCGGCTTTTATAGTGATTCATACCATTAGTTAATGACATGCTTACACAGCAGAGCTTATCAAAACATCAAAAGCTCAAATTCAGAGTTCAGACTGCTGAAGCTGATGGTTTCACACGTCGTGCCACAGTTGAACTTATTGAAATGCTAGTAAATTGAAATGCATAGTCAACTAAGTCCGCAAACTCAACTTCAGATATTCTTGTATTCTCGTATTAACTCTTTCCTGTCTGAAGCGGTCTTTAGTATTTTATTCGTGCTAATGCCAGACAATTTTATTCACCTCTGGGGAAGCCCTCAGGCAGGAATGAGTTAAAACAGCAAAGAACAGTGTACCTGCAGGCGGCGTTGCAACATCAGCGAAACTGTGCGCAAGTTAGTAAAATTTCAGGTCAATTTAAAAAAGACCTTGAAGAAAGCTATTTCCTGGGATTAGATTGAGCCACTAGGATTAAATATAATTATACTGTAATTCGTGTCCTAGCTTGAGTAAGCTACTTCTATGCGATTAAAGCCTTCAAATAACTTATAATTTTCACACAACTCTTTCATAGTTTCAGCGGCTTCACCTCCCCCCAATGTAGTCGCACTGCTCCCTGGAGATAATACCCTGGGTACGAGGTTGCAGTGGCCAAAGGAAACCCAAAGCATTTACGAGGGGGGATAAAAGAGGAAAGAGGGAAGAGAAAAGGAGGGAAGAGGAAAGGAGGGAAGAGAAAAGGAGGGAAGACAAAAGGAAGGAAGAGAAAAGGAAAGAAGAGAAAAGGAGGGGAGTGAAACAACTGTCACATGATGTAGTATTGACCAATTGTGATGGATTATTTGGGTTTTGAAATCTAGCTATGCTCGTAGCCCTTGATCTGTCAACATGTCAGTAATCAATTATGTTGTTTCAACAAACGTTTATAAGTTGCCAGAAGTTACAATTCATGACCCAGAAGTTAGAACGATTGGAGCGAATTGGCCCCTACCACTTTACCGCCTGGCTTCCTCGTGTGTCTCTGTTATCCCTCACGAGGGTAGAAAAACCTCTGGCACCCACAGTAAGCGAAAGCCCTTTTAACACTTTGAAGCCACACCAGCCAATTTTATTCAGCACAGGGAGAGGTCCAGGCGTCCAGGCCTCAAAATGTTAAAACATATCTTTTAACACTTTCAGTTTGAAGCCTGACGACGAGTCTAAGGTTTATTCTGGCTAACGCCAAACGATTTTATTCAGCACAGGGAGAGGGTGTCACAAGTCAAAACGTTTAAATACGTTTCATGTTTCGGCAGTACACCAACCTTGCTATATTTCGACTTGTATTTCAACACTGACCTTGCAGCAGACTGCTTTTATTTCACTGTTTGGATAGTGACATCATACATGTACATCAACCATAATTAGAAATGTTCCTAGCATCATTCATCTTACAAAATCTCTGATGTTTCACTCCCCTCCTATTTTTCTTCCTTCCGCCATTATTTCAAATTCTCGGAACACGCTCGGGTTCCCTTCGGCCAACGGAGGCTGCGCCTGCGATACGCTAAGGTGGAGGGTACTTCAAGTAACCCGAACATTATGTATCAGGATTTGTGTGACGTGTAACAAGGCCTTGATTTACATAGACCTGCTTAACTACGCTAGCTTGGCTATGCTTTATCTATGCTTAGACCTTCTTGGCTTTGCTTAGCTATGCTTAGACCTGCTTGGCTATGCTTTATCTATGCTTAGCTATTCTTAGCTATGCTTAGCTATGCTTAGGCTAGCTATGTCGTTCAAAAGTAAAGTTTTCGGTTGAGAAATTCGGTGTAGTTCAAGAACTTTAAGCTTTTAAAAACTTCGGACATCTAAACTTCCGACGACAGTGAGAAATTTTTCCAGCTTTATTCCGGTATATTCCGAGTAGTTTTAGATCTTTAAAAACGTAGGAAAACCTAAGTTTTCCATCTAGCTTTATATTTCAAATAAAAATCACTCAGTATGCAATTTTTGACCAATAAAAAAAAGCGTCTATATAAAGCGTATTTTAGGACAACCTTGGCCCAATGTCACCTGTAACGTCACGCGGGTCAGCCATATGTCTATATTAGTTCGAAACAAGGTTTTTAGCCAATCTATATTCACAGCTGTTTTGTAATGGCAAATATAATAGTCCGGTGTAAACGTTCGTAGCGTTAATAGTTTATATGTTTATATCTGCTTTCGTATGGTAATAATACATTAAGCAAACATGGCAACGCTAAGTCTAGCCATATGACTCCATTAGTTCAAATACAAAAGTCTAGTGTAAATGTTCCATTAGTTCAAATACAAAAGTCTAGTGAAAATGTTCTAGACGTTTGCCGTAAGTGTAAACACAGTAGAAGGCACTCAGAGACCGCATATCTCTCCATGCCAGCGGTGTATTAGGATAAACGAGCCACGCTAATTAGGATAGCTCATCAGATCTACATATGTATGAATAAAATGCTTGATTGCACACGTTAAAGTTATCGTATAAACGTTAACATAAATATCAAATCATAAACAATGGTACTGTTAAGTCTATTGATATTTATCTATTCAGCTAAATTTTCACTTAAACGTCCGCATAATATAATGACAATAAGCGCAATTAAGTATCTTTTTATTCATTTTTTTTTACACGGAGAAGCTTCGGTCGGATTTTTATAAAATTTTCATCCAATTCTCAACCGAACAAAACAAAAATTTAATGAGTTGGTTCTTGGTCTGTGGGCAACCTTTTCACAACGCTACGTTGAAATTGGTTCAATTCTTTTTTAGATATCTTGGTAACAGACAGACGAACAACCAGAAGTAAAAATATAACTTTCTGGCGAGGTGGACAAAACAATGTCAATTTTAGTTTCTGTTGCATTTATTTTTACAGGCCTACTAACCGAATGTGCAGCATGAAGTCTGCACGGGAAAGTATTTGCCTGAGGTTTTCGTACAGACCGAGCGACGAAAAAGCTAGGTCTGTTTGAAAATACCGAAGACAAATACTTTCTAGTACAGATCGAGCAAACAAGGTTTTTGGTAATTTGTTTTCTTATTTGTTTTTACCTCATTGTTCGCGTCTTCACATGTTGCCGTTTAGCTTACTTATTTTTGTTTGTTTTGTTACATATTTACATGCACCTGTTACAGGGACGTAGCCGTGGCTCCCCCCTTTTGATATAAAACAACAGACATGTAACTACAAACTGATGCAATATGCCATTGTGTCAGGAAATAAACTGTAAACAGTGTATTCAATCTACTGAGTGTATGCATTTTGAGTATCTATGTGACGTTTGCGTGTTTTGAGTATTTTATATGACGTTTTTTAAACTTTAGAGTCTGTAAAATCTTCCTCCAAAAGCCAGGAAATGGCATTTCAGCGACTCTCGATTTCAAAATTTCCCGGGGGAGCATGCCCCAGGACCCCCTAAAAATGTATTTTGATTTCGGCTCCCCCCCTTTCAAAATCCTGGCTACGTCCCTGACTTGTTAAGCATTCATTTCTGTCTTTATAAATAAGTATAGTTTTTATAAGAAGAAAGACTAATGTTCCAGGACGTATTATTGTTCAAAATGTTTTAAGGAAAACGGTGAATTCTCTTTTACTTTCATTCAAATCAACTCAGAAATTTTCCGCCAAAACAAGCAGGTTATTAAAAGAGGCGTAATGCTCTCCCACAAACCTCTCAGCAAGCGCTCAAATGTGAGCCATTTGGCGTAATGAAATAATAACAAGTTTATCTCTATATAATAAATTATAAATATTATATAATGTACCTTACACATAAATCGACACGAAAAGTTCAACAATGTTATAAAGTAAATGAAAAAACTTTTGTCGAGAAATTCGGTGTAGTTCAGGAACTATAAGCTTTTAAAAATTTTGAAAGTATACTTCCGACGACGGTAAAAAAATTCCCGATTTCATTCCGATATATTCCGACCATTTTTCGATCTTCAAAAATGCAGAAACACCTAACTTTTTAATCTAGCTTTATATATCAAGTATAGATCGTTCAGTATGCTATATCTGAGCATGCAATAAAAAGACGCGTTTACAAAGCGTATATTATGACAATTTCCCACAACGCGCAATTTATTTTTTGACAAGGTTTCCAGTTACAAAAACATTAACATCTCTAAAGCTTTAAGTTATCTTCCCTTAAAATTTTCTCGGCTACTTTACGCTATCATACAGTTTAAAGAATATGTACATTAACGCTTTAGTGGGTATTGTTGCCATTTGGCAACTAATTGATTTTACTCTGGTTAATGATTTTACTCGTCAAGTGGAGACCTGCTGGTAATTATCTGCCCGGTAATGCGTTAATTTAATAAAGAAAAAAAAATGCATTGCATTTCACTTTTAAAAACTGATGTTAACAAAACAACTTTTATGTAGGTATACATTATACGTTGGCTTGGAATTTTTTAAAGTAGTGTTCGCGAACTATAGTCAATTTTCTGAACCATGTGCAGTCTACTTTTTCAAATATTTATGAACGGGGAATAGGATAATTACTTCAACACTCTTAAAAGCCAGAAGTGTTTGGCTAAACTTCCATAACGAGAAGTCTTTTTGAGGAACGAAGACTGGTTTTCTACAGAGCAATACTAATAATGTAAGTTCTTCTATAACTAGTTCACATGTATAAAATAATGTTTCAAAGTATACAACCGTTTACTCTATAGACTTTAAAATTTAGATTGATCTGGGTCCCACAAGGGTTATGTTGGCACAATAGCGAAGAAGAGAGTAAATAGATTTGAATAAGGTTCGCACTGAAGCTGAATTTCGCGGGACTTCTTATAGATAACCCCGTATTGCTATATAGACTAATTTTCTCAAGTATACTAACACTATCAAAAGTATATTGCGCATGTGATAAAAACCACTTTGAGTTAAAGCGTGTGAAAGTCGATCTCGACATTCGTCTAGAGGCGGATTGTGAAAACATCGTTCCTTTACTAAAATTAAAATTTATTGGCATGTTCTAATTGCAAATTTTATAAGTTTTAATATAATGCGAAAATTAAGGTATCTTCTTTAGACTGCACTGTAAAAACTAAGTGGTAAAAACTACCAAAAAAAATTGGTCAAAAATGGATCTGCGATAACCATTTTGTTTTTGGTCAAAACTACCAATATTGTTTGGTTGAAAGACATATAGTTAAATTAATCTAATTTAATTGGTCATTTCAGTAAATCTACTATTTGCTCGATTTAACCAATAAATATGTTGTCAAAACGACCAATTTTAATTGATTATTCTCATCATTTTACAATGGTTCATTATACAAACATTATACCATTTAATTAAAGTTATTACAACCATTTTCATTGTTTAAAATTGTAAATAATTGTTAAAATAACCAATTTAGAATTGTACCCCAGATGGATCTGAGGTAACCAATTTAAAATGGTGAAAAACAGACTTCCCAACCAGTTCTAAATTGGTTGAAACGAAGACGTCTCGTTCAAAACGTCCAATTTATCGAACTTTTGCTAATTTGCATTAGATTCGACAAATGATAAATTGGACGTTTATAACGGCGTCAAACACAAATAGAACAAATTCAAAGGCAAAAGTATAGGCAGAAAATTAAACATGCATTAAACGATGTTACATTTTTAGCAGCTTATAACGAAACTGAATAACTGACTGGGATTTATATCCAAGACAACAACTACAGCTGTTTTAATTGTAAAAAACAAAGCCAAAGGATAATTCTTCATACTTTCGAATGTCTTTTCATATTAAAAACTCTGATGTTAGTATTTAGTCATAATTATTAAAGTGTTCAACAATCGACACTTCCTTTGGCTGGCTCTTTCACCACATGCTGACATCAACATGCCCAAACGTACAACATGCAATCGATCGACTGGCGATGACCTAAATGTATCTGTGTACTAGAGCCATCTGACATCCAACAAAGGACCAGGCATGACGCCTAAACCAGTCGCGACATGCAAGGGTACTGTGGGGTTGATGCGCACCAATGCTGGAACAGTTATAACACTGCAGCTCACTGGAGGGATCAAGCGCCTCATAAGACTTTCAAGCGAGGAAGTGTAGAGAGCGAACAATATACATGACTATTTTAAATTACAGCTGAGCTTGTATCTCGTCTGGATAAAATCCGAATCAACGATAGTAAACAAACGTTTACGTGAGGTATTCGTATAGTTAATCCAAAGTGGAGAAAAAGTTTTCAACTCCAATCGGCAATGGCTCGGTCGAAGATTTACCCAGCAGCAGTCGGTCGAAGAAAATATAAATGTTTTTGCTGAAGCCAGTGGGGTACGACATGTTAAAGGCATAATAGCTTGCAATTAGCGTGACCACTGCGTTGAGAATGGCATTGGTTGGCCCAAACTGGCACACTACCATGCCTTCAGCGGCTAAACATAACGAATTAATGTGACAAACATTCCCTGACGAAACAAGCCTTGGTGTGGTTGACTTTTCAACTGCCTCTTCCATGGTTCCCTCTCCTGTCTCAATCTGAAGAAATGGTAAAAGGACAAAATTGGTAAAAGGCCGTGGTATTCAATTGAACAGAGCTAGATTGCTTAAATTGAAATATCCGTTTATTGAATAACAATATCATATGTATGATATTGTTATACAATATCAATAGTTGTAGGTACATGCCACCCTGCATGCACTTTCATTTTCAATAGTATATATATATACCATGTATCCATCAGTATACACTTACATCAATTATCTTCCAGAAAAAATCTCCTGGGAATACTCTGCCTGTTCTTTTCTCCCCAAGAGCTGTGGGAAGACACCCCAATATACAACGATTCTCTAATTCTAAAAAAATATATATAAACAAATGCAGAGAAATAACAGAGAAGCAACACTGTAATCAATCAGACCCATTATTTTCAGACCCGCGAAGTTAATAAGCAAGTCCTTTTTGAAAAAATTGCTTATATTTATACTTGAGGTAAAGTTAAAATATTAACTTTAACTCATTCTTTTTTATGTAAATATAGATCTTTGAATTTAAACTATTTTTCTGATTTGTCATGTTTATAACCTAATAAATATCGATTATTTAAATAAACCCCAAACTTTAATGTCTTACGTACCACTTGTATCTGCAGAGTCACTCTCATCCATCAAAATAATCTGTTGTTGTACATATTTGTTGGGGATTTTTTTGATAGATGACAAGAGTCTGCACTTATCCACCTCAAATTTGTCTTTTATGTCTCTGGCAATTGTCGGTTGTTCTGTTATTCGTGCCAATTCGCTTTTTAACTGAAAAAACGTTTCATAAAAGCATCATATACACTATACTTGTTTTAAAATCCAAAATTTTAAATATATTTTTTATCTAGAAATTATTGATTAAGAAATATTTTGAGAAAGAAAGTATTAAATATACCTCGTTCCCTTTCGATCGCCCAAAAGGAGGGTAATCCCTAAGGATCATCCATACCCTTAAATTATCATTTAATATGTCTGTCCTCCGTTTGAAGAACGTGCCATCCATAAGTTGGCGTACGTGGACAACGTCCGGGCGTTTTGCTTTACATTCCGCCAGTAGCTGGGCGTGCTGATGGGCAATTGTCTCCATCGTCTCGCCCTCTGGCATCACGGGGTCCCTCTGGGTTGTTAATTTTGCTCTTTTCTTTCTGCCCGGTTTGCTTTTTGGGACCGATACACCAGCCATTTCCATTGCCTTTCTCTTCTACAAATATAGATAATATGACCAAAAGTATTAATCAGAATATTCAAGAAAGAATCATTTCGCCGGTTCAACAACACTCCATTGCTTTTCAAAACGATGGGAGTATTCGAAAGTTTATGTGAACCCGAGGCCCAAACCGTAGGAGAGGGTTTACATATAAGTACTTTCGAATTCTCCCAAACTTAAGCGAGTGTTTGCATTGGACTATATAAATTATATATATATATATTGCTTTACCTCCTTAGATGCCTTTCGTCTGAGATTCAAAAGCCTATCCCTGATCTTATTCGCCCAAAATTGCTATAAATTAAGTTATAAATACAGTTAAATTTACGCGAAAATATGAATTTCACATGCATGCATCCGCGCTACGTGTATATAGGAGACTTACATGACCGTATCCAAATGATCCACGGAGGCACGGATATTGTTGGACCAAAAGAAGAGCAACATGGTTTCGTTCTTCATTGGTAATGTTACTTTGCGGTGCTTGTGCCAATATTGTGGTACACAATTGTCTGGTCAACGCACTTTTTTGGTTTGGTGTTAACCTTCCACCTTTTAAACTTTCTTCCACGGACTGTTCCCACTAAAAGTTCCATAATGAATAATCGAGATTAAGTCATATAATCAATAAATTTCATATATAAGGTATGACTTGCACAGTTTATATGGTGTGGCATTACTAACCCTCTTCAATTAAGAAAAGGTATACACGGTTTGGTGACAATGGTACATCGAGTTATGGATGCACGCGGGAAGTTCGGAGAACACGAAAAAAGCGTAAGAGTTGGTCGAGGCGATAGCCGATTTAGATTTTGAGTGCATGCTCTCGTAACTTCCCAAGTGCTTCCATAACTCAATGATCATTGCCAATGGAGTATGCCAAACCATGAACCATTTATTTTACAAAAGAGATTCAGACACAAAACCGAACCGAGAACAATATGTATTTCACTGATTAAACATGAGTTTTATGAAATTACCGTGCATCCTCCATCGAGTTATATGCATGCATGAAGCACGCACGGTAGCCAAACACCGTTGTACGGCATCTTTTTTTATAACTGATCTTAAAACATTACACTTTATTTTATATATATATTACCGTCCAATGTGAATTTTTGCCATGGTGACAATGGAAATGACTAAGAAGTTGAAGACTTGTTCTGTATATATTTTACTGTAGTATTATTTTTAATATTCTTGTAACTGCGTAGAATTCCGTTTATATATGCGTGATTCCCACACAACAATGTTATGTAGCATAATATGATGTTTTACTCTAATAAATATTTTCCTTTGTGACTCCGTTTTTTCTCTCCGTTGTAACTCCGTTTTTTCTCTATTGATGTGTCTACCATAACTCGCTTAGCATTACCGGCATACATGTTTACATACCCTTGTTGGAATACTGAATTCTCTAATCCACGACCGAGAAGTTGACTGACAATTAGTTGATGCATGTGAAGGAAGCTAAAATACAGTACAATAAAATATAATACATTGAATGCAATGTGATGCAATTCATTACAATACGGCGCGATTTAATGCAATGCAATGCAATGCACGGTAATTGAGATACCATGCAAATGTTTTCCAAACTAATATTCATCTGCAACGAACTTGCACAAGAATTGAAACTTTGAAGCATGTATATACAGATATCGAGATTAATTGAATATATATACTATCGTTAAAAAACAATATATATATATATATATATATATATATATATTCAAAACGCAAAATAAAGAGTGACAAACAATAAAACAAGTTATAAATTATAAATCTACTTGCATACACAATAAGTACACAGATACCTGAAACTGAAGTGTGTCTGTACCCGGAAAATTTGTTGGGAAACACGAATAGTTATGAACCTAAATTCATAATAAAAATAACAAATTATAAAAAGGAAATTAATCTGAATATTCTATTTTAGCATAGGGTTAATCAATCCTTTTTCATTTCCCTTCACTCCTTATTATGCATATTAAGAGTTATCAAAATATAGTTAAAACTACCTGCTTCTGACTGTTTTCCATCGCCAATGACACATTATATCGGCTTATAGATGTCATGGGAATCTAAAGATTAATTGAATCATAATAAGCTAACATTTATACTATCGCCAATATCAAAAGATCGGGAGGGTCTTTTATATATGTATACGATCAACTGTATGACTATATCTGCGCAGTAAGTGACATAATAATTATAAGGTAAGTGGCATATGTAATTTGTACCTTATAATGTTCTTAAAGATACCTTATTAAGACTGTCTCTTTCTAATACTGGCGTATTATATTGGGTGTTTGATGTCGTGGGAAACTAAATAAATAAATAAATGATAAATTTATAATGTCTGCCATATACACCCCGATGTAAATGAATATAAGTATAAGATTACGCAATTTGAAATTTATAACGTTTTTAAATTAGGTACCTTAATAGGACCGTCTCTTGGAAAGACTGGTGTATTATACTGGGTGCTTGATGTCTTATTAGAAAGCTAAAATAAATAAATAAATAAATGATAAATTTATAATGTCTGCCATATACACCCCGACGTAAATGAATATACGTAAGATTACGCAATTTGTAATTTATAACGTTTTTAAATTAGGTACCTTATTAGGACCGTCTCTTGAAAAGACTGGTGTATTATACTGGGTGCTTGATGTCTTATTAGAAAGCTAAAATAAATAAATAAATAAATGATAAATTTATAATGTCTGCCATAT